>WURV02162874.1:0-15374 GCA_011762755.2 Epimenia babai | reverse complement strand
CTCTTTGGAAAGAGGAGAGATGTACCTTTCCAAAGATATATATATTAATATTTGACATGATGGGCGTCCCCCAGGGCGATTAAAAAGGGGGACATTTTTTTGACTCGCACTGTATAAGAAGTTTTGCCCTTTATCTTTATAGTGTCTATCAATTAGACTAACCGGCTTAACCCACCCTTATACTTACTACATATTGGCAGTGAAAGCCCATTTTTCCCAACCTCGACCATTCAAGTAAGAATGGTATGTAAAGATGACCTTATTCATATCTACATTATCTTGTTATCTAGAATTGCAATGTAAGGATGACTGAAATCATCACACCACGTGTGATCCGCTTTTAGTATCAACTGTGGTATGTTGACATTGTGCTCTGTTTACCAAAGCAGTGTATTCCTTGTACAGAGTATTGCTTTTACAGATATATAGCAAGACATTTATAAATCATAGATACCATTATGGTCTGGCAATAGATAATTTTTACTTGAACTTCATCTAAGTGACATGTTCATGACATTAATCTACTAGAATTTGCCTGTGGCATGGAGTTAGTCCCCTGTGGATGGCTGATATCATGCTTTATAACCTAAATAGGAAAATACAAAGGTAACACCTTGTTGACTAAGTATATAAGGATAAACACAAGCTTTCGAACTTTGACCATATACCAGTCCCACAACTTGTGGTTAGTTGAAGGAGTCCAGGTCAATTTCTGCACGAGTCCTTGGCATGGATGGAAGTCCTTCTCTGCGAGCACGTCGCATACTGGTAGTTTCAGTATCATATACATAAGTGTTAAATATTATATGGATGACCCATCATAGTTCTCGATTGGCAATCATATAACATAATTCAATACAAAACTCACCGCGCTTTGTGGCGACAAATGTTGCAAGATGGTCAACTTCAAATAGTGGTTCTGGCTGCCTTTCCTGATTTGATCCATCAACTATGCACAAATGTGTAAAAGTCATGAATGATAAGTGTAATCCTATGTGCTAGTTATAGTTGATAATACATGAAGTTTGATTTGCCTGTGTCACAGTTGGAATATGAGACCTTAATATGTTAAAACCGGAAATTCCATCACCAAAAAAATTGTGATGCAGATTGACAGATTCTGATACATTGATAACTGTAAATTATACATTATTCACACGATTCATGCAGCGTTTCATATAGATAGTTAAAACCACCGCAATTTGCATCTAGTGGTACTACGTTATGGTCCAAGAACTTAAACTAAGACCAGGTAAACCAGTCTATTAAATTAATGACGATAGAGACCATTCAAGTGTCTAAGTATAGTCTGAAAGTCTGTCAGTCAGTCATTATGGAGAATGGCCAGTGGAGTGGTCATAAGTCTAACATTGGGTTAACAACATGCTCCAATTCATGTAATTTAACCACAGGAATAATTTTGCCAAATGGCAGATATCTACCATAAACAGTTTTTAAGAAAATGTTTTTCCTAGAAAAATACACAAATGCAAATGACCAGTAAAGTCAAATTGAAATAGCTCACTTGAACACTCGCTGAGCTAATAGAGGTTCATAAACTTAATTATCAATGCAGCCTACTACATGACTGATTAACGCAAATTATTAACAAAGATGGCGAATTATAGGGATGAAGGACACTGGCATGTATAACCATGTAATCAGTCGTGAGTTGGGCAAAATCACCATGTTACTGATAAACTGATCACCAACTATACAGAGGTTACTGACAAAAGATCATACAAGGACCGGGAGACCTGGGACAACGAAATAACGATGAGACGATGACAGATGCCTCGAAGGACTCGTGCGAATACAAAAATTGACAATATCTTATTGACTGTTGTTAATGGCACCATCACCCCCCTTTTATACTAGATAAGACATAAAACAAGACTAAGACCGAGGAATATTGGTAACTCAATAACAGACAAAACAGGTTTATGAAATGTGGGAATAATTGTGTTAAGATCAAAATGACTGCAATAATTTACTCCTCCCTTGGAAGATAAAATATATACACTTTTAGGCCTATGGTTACACTGTCTTTTGCGTACACATCAGATTGCCTCTGTATGAAAGTTGCTAAAAAACCTGGCATATTATTCATGTTCTGTTGTGTCCAGACATCATCAAAGCCGCTTGATTCTATAATTGATCTTATACATGTCACTCAAGTGATGTTAGTAGTCCCTTGCATGCGTATCAGCTTGTTATAGAGGATCCTTACATATTTGTTGTCATTCCAAATTAAAATTTTAGTCCAGAATTGGACTGCCCTATATTGAGCTATGATGCTGACGGGAAGAAGGCCAACTTCGGCACAAACAAATTCTTTTGCAATTGTTTCCCTTATGCCTAAACGATGCGAAGGCTCGGTTGATTGCAGGCATTGGTTGCCTTTACTCCTCAGACTTCACTTGAGTACAGCAAAATTGGCTCAATTTGTCGCTAATACAATAAGTGGCTATCTAATGAAAATGTTGGCTTAGTTGGGCTCCTTAAAATGGGCTCCTTAAGCAGCAACAAATGCCAATGTTAATCTGGCAACAACACTCTGACCCACGCCATAAAGGTAGAACATTACAGTTACCCTTTACCACTAAAGCCTTCTTCATGCCACCTCCCTAAAACCAAAATCAAGATTACGGCCACTAATGGCACAATACAGTATCGTGACTTATATATTGCTCTAACTCTTTGTATATACATGCTCCTATAGGATGAGACAAATCATCATACAGTTATATTAGACCAGTGTATTACATAGTTTGTAATTTACTGTGACTTAAACTAGTGCCAAATATATCTATTACATTGTTTTATGCAAAACACTTTTACTAAGCAAAATGTATGGTTTACCCCAAACCATTCTAACTAAAACTATGAATTAATATTTTTTTCCCGACACCTATAGGCACGATAGACAATAACCTAACCTCAGGAAATGGCTCCACTATCATTTGTATATCAGGACTTGATTGTACCCACTTAACAGTTCTTGAAGATCTTTTTTAGCGACATCTACAAACCTCATGTTAACAACAAGGATTTCATTCGTAGGATCTAATATCACCTTCTACATCCTTCCGCTACCCAGGGTGATATCATCATTACTGGTGATATTAACACTGACAGGCAGAAGGACACTATCTAATGTAGTTCAAAACTTTCAACTAGCAGCAACTAATCAATAGTACGTTCGAAGCAAGTTGGCCTATCGAACTAATCATGCATAGATCTCATTTGCACTTTAAATTCAATTAACACTGGGATTATATTCAATCTTCTTTGCAATGCCATAACTTGGTAACATTTTGTCTTCAGGCACGAGAATACTAATCCAAAACAAGAAGCCCAAAAGGCTAAAACACGCTCGTCTAAAAAAAAGGAAAATAAAGGGGAAAAAGACAGAACAAGAGGCCAAGGAGGCCATCTTGATATTAGAACAAGAAGACAACAAGAAGAATGCTTGACATCAAAAACAAGACAATACCCATTACGATACTGAAACAAGAGAATACAGATTTGTGGAAAAATCCCAGGCTGAAATCACATCTAATCGCCAAAATAGAGATGCCCTAGAGATGGCAGAAGTTACTTCCCCTAGCTGCGATGCCGATACCATGAACAAATCTAGAGGAGACCAACCCAACGGTAATATTTGCCAAATAGCAGACCTCTGTGATAAGCGGTTCTTGGGAAGACTTTAAAAAAATTGTAAACATCGGCAGAAGTTACTTTCCCTAACTGCTACGACGATACCATGAACAAAAGTAGAAGAGATCAACCCAAGGACAATATCTGTCAAATAGCAGAACTCTGCGATAAGCGCTTCTTGAGAAGATTTTTTAAGAAAATCTGAACATCGGATGGATGGATCGATGGACGAACGGACGACGGACGAACTACGATCAGAAAAGCTCACCGAGCATAAGCTCAGGTGAGCTAAAAATTACCACGCAAACCTATAAAGACAAGCAACTTGAAAAAACTTCAATGAGGTTAATTTTTATTATGGCGCAATTAAAATATGACTTGGCGATTTTGCAATTACTCATGGAGATACATTGGCAAATCACATAGACAGCATTAATAACCTAGTATATAAACATGCACCTTTTAAAGCACTAAAGATTCGACCTCGCAAACTGTGGATAACAAAACCTTATATCGGAAAAAAATGGTTTAACAGGGGACGAAACACTAACAACGAACTAACGCAAGTAAATAACTCACAATAACCTCATACAAACTCAACCATGATGGTTTTCAACTGGAACTAACACTAACACTAACATTAACAATAATAAATATCAGGAATTTATATACCCCCTCCCCCACTAAATGCACGCATGCTCACAGGGTGGTCTACGGTAGTGTGCATATAGCAACTAATATTAGTAAAAAATGAAGTTGTTACAGTTACAATTTATATTGTGTAAAAAATATGACTTAAGCATAGTTTTTAACATGTTAATGGAGACTATGCTTCTTATTTTGAGGGGCAAAGCGTTCCATAGAGCGGGCTGGGGAAGCAAAAGCAGCGCTTTCGAGTAGTGACTAGACGGCGGTTATTGTCGCTAGACACTAAGAGGCAGACCTCAAGGAGCGACAGGGTACATAACCAGAAATCATGTCATTGATGTACAGGGCCATGGCAGTGCATAGCTTTGTGAACGAAAGTCAGCACCTTGTAGATGATCCTCTGCGACACAGGCAGCCAGTGTAGATCTACCAAGCAATGTGTAATACGAGAAAATTTTTATTGCTAGCAGATTAAATGAGCTGCACTGTTCTGGACTAACTGTAGTCGGTGAATAAGATAGAAAGGGGCACCAACCAAAAGAGAATTACATTAATGCAAACGAGAAAGAATCAATGAGCAGACAATGGATACAGCGATATCATGCGGAATGTACGGTCTGATGCGTCTGATGTAGCGCAGCTGGATGTAACATAAGCGACATACAGAATTAACGTAATCAGAAAAAGAAAGATTCTTGTCAAAGATGACACTCAAATTTGTGGCTGCATCATACACAAACAGAGATTCAGAGCCAAGAGTGAGTGAGACCGAGAACTGTGGGTTTGACTGCTAACCACCACTTCCGTTTTGTCACCATTGAATTTTGGAAGATTCTGTGACATCCACGTTTTGACGTGGCGCAAGCAGTCAAAGAGACGATTACTAACCACAGAGGCATCAGCGCTGTTGTCGAAGGGAACGTATACCTGACAATCAGCCGCACAGAAATGGAAATGAAGGTTATGCCGACAAAGTAGATCACCTAATGGAGAAAGATAGAGCGTAATAGAAGTGGGCCAGAAGAGAACCCTGCGGAACGCCACAGTCAAGAGATCTAGGAGCAGATCGATGGTCACCCAACGACAACAGTCTGATGCCACCCTGAAAGGTACGACTTCAGCTACTCCAACACCTGGCCTTCGATACCAAAGCGCCATCGAGGGCGCAGCAATATGCTATGATCGATAGTGTCGAAGAACGCACCAAGATCAAGCAAGACGAGGACAACGGATGTGGCGGGTTGGTCAAGGTACGCATGTACGTCTGAAGTAACGCGCAAAATTCAGCTTCAGTGCTATGAAGTGCGGTAAGCAGACTGATACAGTTCAAACAAGATTGGTTCTCAAGATAATCCGTGATCTGTGTGAAGAGAGCATGCTCAGTCAGTTTGGAAAGGTGAACAAGCTTCGATATTGGTTGATAGCTCTCAAGTCAAGCATGAAGAGTAGACTTCTTCAACAACGGCCGAACAATCACAGTTTTCCAATCCTGAGTAACGTGCGATGCGTGCAACACGTTGATAATGGCGGTGATGAACGGAGCAAGTAACTGCGAGCAACGCCTGAACAACCACTCAGAAAGTGGATCTAAAGCACTCGACTTACCTCGACTTATAAATAACATAGTATCATCAGTACTAACAGAAAAAAATAACGAAAATGGCTGGTCAGACATCTCATCAGCAACATTAGCAGTATATCAAGAACCTTGTCCGCGAAGAAGTGAGCGAACTGATCAACAAGACACCGCAGCGAATCACACGGTGGAAGCTTTGGTGGCTCTGTGCGATGGAATAGTGCATTTATAGTCTGGCATATTGCTCCCTGATCACCGCTACACTGAGAAAATTTCTCGCCGAAGTACTTCTTTTGCAAGGGACAGGCCGAGTGATACTCTTTGCGAGCTTTCGTATACCGATGACGATTTTCTGTAGTGTGTGATTTCCTAGCAACACCTTCGGCTTTGGGGCAACGACGACAACTGATGAAAACCACGGTGACGATGGATAGTCTTTGAATTTGGCTTCTGTAACCGGCGCATGGGCATCCAACTGCTGTTTCAGTGAGGCCTCGTAAATAAAACACAGGTCATCGATAAATGCATCAAACGGGTAAAAACCCTGGCAGCTAGCAATGGCATTGTTGAAAACTACAACATCAAATGTTGAATCAGAAGTTGCGGAATGTGAAATTACGGAGAGGCTTTTCACATGATCGTGGGCAGCGAATGTAACACTCAACGGCATAGTGATTGGATATAGAGATCATGTAACAAAACATCCGAGACATCATCGCGAGTAATGAACAGATCCAACGTACCACCCTTGTCGTGGGTTGGAATATTGACGTGTTGACAGAAATTACATTGCTTGAGTAACGCGAGAAACTGAGAGAGGAACGCATCATCCGGTCGTTCAACATATTAAAATCACCTGCGATAAGTATTTCACATCCGCAAATAACCACTGAGTCTAGAAAGTCTGTAAATTCAGATGGGAACACCCCCTGCGGGGAATCTGGGTGATAGATAACCACAATCCGAATATTTTCCACGACGCAATCCAACAGTTCAAATGAACCGTAGTCTTAAGAAATGACAGCAGAAAAGGACAATCTGTTATTGTAAATAACAGCGATCCCTCCGCCAGTACGCCCTTTACGCGAGACAGCATGAATCGAGAATAACCAGGTGGAGAGAGTTCTTTTTAATACTAATTCATTAGTGAGCCAAGTCACTGTTAATATCACCAGGTCATGTCCTTTCGTCGTAAAGTACTAAGACACGATGTCAGTCTTATTACTGGTTCTGATGCATCGAGTATGACATTGAACGATACTAAGCCTCGTTGAATTGGAAATAGAGACTGACTATTTACTTCTTGGCCTGAAGGCAGTAGGGACAAGTTGCCCGATGTGAGATTGCAACCGAACGGAAATTATAGATTATATGCTTTTTTCTGCATCTCTTGCGATTAAACTTGCATCTGCATGTTTTAATAACCGTACTGGCCGCCGTATTAGTCACAGCATCATATTAAGTCTCACCACTTCCTTGGAGCACTGATATCTTACCTTTAATTTAAATGTTCTTTTAAATAATAAAACATTTGCTTCAAACATTGACTTGCCTTATTTTTGTTTACACACTGAAATCGAAACTGTCAAAAAAGACAGGAAGTAGGAAGTGGATTCGTTGATTTACCCAATTGGATCTGTGGTTCGAGACTTAATAGGGCCCAGGAAATTATCGCCTTTGTTTTTTACTTCGATGTACATGAACCTGGAAGTGATTGCGCAAATAATTCAAAGCTAATATTGTTAAAATAAGTGAACTGTAATACGATAATGTGAAATAATAAAGAAAAATTTTATAATAGCATACATTTCTTGCAATAAAAGTCACTTCCAAGTACATCGCTTTAAATTGCAAATTCGTCCGCAAAAGTCTTGCGTGATTGTTATTGGACAAGATGATTACATTTCACGTGCCTAGTGGGTCATGTGACTAAAATCACACAACTGTCAGTTTTGAAGCGTGAACGCAGCTAAATCGGAAAAATAAGGTCAATGTGTCTGTCAAAATGGTCACAAATATCAGTATTCCGGATCGTTCGTTAATTTTAGATAATCATAATATTCAGTAAGTGCACAATAAAAGTTTAGTTTAGCTAAACATGCATACAATATTAGGAAGATCATAGTGGCAATATGTTTTTTATATTAATTTTTCTATGTGCACATTCTTTCCCACATTTTCATTACAGTGAAACCTGCTCTAACGACCACCAGTATACAGTGACCACTCGTCTTAAGTACACTGTATTAAGCGGCCACCTGCCTGACGCGACCGGTCGCGTGTCGCAGATGGTCCCGCGAGTAGAATTTTACTCCTCAGCGACCGGCCGTCGGCTGTCAATCACGCCCCGACTGCCGAACAAAATGGTCTCTAACACTCTACACTTAGATGTGTAATGATTTTCAGGTGCCGGTGTTGTTCTTGCTATCAGTCTGTCAAAACTTACTGTTCGGTGGTTCATTACACGTGCACCCATGTCCAGATAATAGCCTACACGTGCAGTTGTTTATAAGAGATGATGTGTGTGCTATCACTTGGTCTCATTCTGCATTTCTCTCATTCGTACCATTGTCTATCTCAATTATCCTATCGCAATGTCAAAACTTACCCTTCTTACGCTAAAACAAAGTCATACGCAGCGGAAGATGGACTTACAGCTGTCCTCCCCGATATACGTTAATGAATTTAATTGAACACAATAACCACAGAAATAAAACGACGAACAAATCTCCGTGAATTTTAGCATAAGCGCAAAGCTTATTTATATGATTCCGCCTGACTCGATGTACTTTCTTGACAGTCCTATGTTTTACCTGTGTTACAATATGGGTTTAGGCCATAAACTCTCACAGCTATTTATTTATTCTGCTAATACTTCAATCAAGTTTTATTTCGAATGTTAGCCCACATGTTGACTCCGTGGCATTTTATTGTAGATATGTTTATGTACGCCATTAGTAATCTGTAAATATGGCATTTTATTGTAGATATGTTTATGTACGCCATTAGTAATCTGTAAATATGTTGTTGGCCATCGGGCTCTGTACATAGGTAGGTCTTAGTCCAAATGTAAGCCACGTCAAACAGTGAATAAATAAATAAATAAATGATCTGGAAATGTCTTATGACTGTTAGACATTCAGACAATTTGAGAAACACTAACTGGCCGAAGATAGCGTGACGAACGAAATACTCAAAAATGCTGTGGTATCACATTTCGATTACCTGTGCTTAATTCACATCCAAATTTTATGGATGACAATGCAAGATCGCACAGATCTCATTCAAAGAACCACATTGGCTATCCCCATTAATATCATTTTAAGAATAGAAATTTTGTTGAAATGTTGAAGAAAAAATAATAAAACATTTAAAATAATTCAACAATGTATCATCATTGTGTAGAAATAATCAACACGATTTGTATGAGACAACACTCTTGTTTGTGAGGCGAGGGCGACACTTAGACCTACATGATGCAGCGATTATTATGACGACCTGTACGGTAAATAAAACTCATTTTATATTGAATGTGTTAAGATACCTGTGAATATTTTAATAGTATTGGAAATAAAGTAGA
Organism: Epimenia babai; assembly: GCA_011762755.2. Lineage (NCBI taxonomy): Eukaryota > Metazoa > Mollusca > Solenogastres > Cavibelonia > Epimeniidae > Epimenia > Epimenia babai. The sequence continues at coordinate 5,910 of WURV02162874.1, read as the reverse complement.
AAATAGAAAATTTCTTAACATGATCATCACAAAATGAAAATCACATTAAATAATAAATATTAAGGTACTACATACTGTCATATTAAATCATGATATACTATAAAGGAATTATACAATATTTAGATACTAACCAAGTGCTGCAGATGGTCCTTGGCCATTTACACGTGTTACTTTGGTATACAGCTCATCCCTCTCGTATGAATCATGACCTCTGTAGTAGTCATCATGATCTCTGTACATGTTATTCTGGTTTCCGAAGACTTCATTACTACTTCTATGCAGATCAGTAGGTGGAATATTCATGTTCTGATATGATCGCTGCATCTTTGTTCTACAATAACAAATGATCATGGGTACCAAAAACATTATTATAAGCACTTGCTACACATGAGAACACGGTATTATTACCAAAAGCATATGAGAGTAAGTACCAAAAAACATGATTATCAGTTCCAAAGGCACGATTGCAAGCACATATAGTTCTTGTCTAGAGCTTCCATAGAATTCATCATTGGACCAAGTTAAGAGGTTCTATTGCAAAAGAAAGAAAAATAATAATTATGTGATTTGCCATCCTTAAAACTGATGTCATAATGACATGCTGCCCTTGTCACAGAGGTATGTTGTGGTAAGGTTAAGTACCTTTCATAATATTAATTAATATTATAAAAGTTGATAAAAAATTAATTTAAGGAGTTACACTTTATGAAAATAATTTGCCTGAAATGCTTTGTTGTTCCATAAATATTATACTATGGTGGTTAGGTTAGCCGATAAAATTTTTTCTGAGATATGCATACACCAAAAAATTGCGCTTTTAGTCAGTGATCAAATTTACCTACCAATATACAATATTGTTTATAATGGTCATTTTAAACGCCACAATGGTAATTTTGACTGCGTTGATTGTCAACAATTTCCAAAATATATGCCAGGGCAAAACAAAACAGCTTTTAAATTTTTATCACATATTGCGAAAATTATCTGGAAAAAGGATTATCTATCACACTCCTTAACATAACATGATTATGAAGAGTTTCTTATGGTAGTATATATTCCCATATATGGACATCACAGATCAATATGTACCAAAAGTAATATTGCACGACTTTACATTCACGCAATATCCTCAACTTCCTATGTTAAAATGGTTTGATTGTACATAAAACAGGTCTTATTGCAAATTTATATAGAGTCATAAGTAAGGCAAACTGACTAGTGATAGGCAAGCTGATCAGTGATGTAAACAGGCACATGTGATGTCATGGTCGCCTTAGTGTTTAAAATTCAGCACATGACATATCATTTCACATTGCTAGTCATTTTGAAGCGTTGTATTGCTACTAGTCTAGCAATGTCTTCTAAAAGTGCCAAAATTCATGTTTCTGCTTAAGTAAAGAGACACATTGTTGATCTTTATCAAGCAGAAAAGTTTTATTCTGCTGTCCAAAAGCTTTTTAACCATCAACAATTCGGAGCATCGATCGTGCATTCAAAGTTTCAGGATCGGTAACTAGAAAAAGTGGCTACGGAAGGCCAATGGTTACATTTGATCGTGAGGACAGAAAATCACAACAACAAGCATTGTAAAACAACTTTGACAGCACTGTCTTAAGTCTTTAGAAATTCTTAAGGCAGGAGGATTTCGAAAAGGACAGTTTCAAAAGGGCTTAGCAAAATTAATTTTACATCGAAAAGAATTGTGAAAAAACTATTGTTGTCTAAGAAGAATGTAATAGACAGACATTTGTGTCACATTATGGTCATTATGATAGCCGTTGGTTTGGGTGAGTTTTGTGGATTGATGAGTCATGTTTTGAATTATGTACTTATGCTCCAGAGAGGTATCTTTGAAGGCCTAATCAAAGATTCAATCCAGAGTGTCTTTCTACATCAGTAAAACATAGTGGAGGAGGAATCGTGTTCTGGGGTGGTTTCTCTGCAGCAGGTATTGGTGAATTAGCACGATCTGAAAAATCTGTTAACGCCAAGGAATACCAGAATATCTTGAGCAAAAGACCATTTCCAAGCTTGGATAAGTTGAACCCAGGTGATAAAAGCCAGGAATATTTCAACAGATAATTCACCTGCAAACTGCGAAATCCACAAAGTCGTGGTACGAGTGGCAGGGACTTTCAGTTGTGTATTAGCCTGGCCAATTACCCGATTTGAACCTTAGCAAAAACATTTGAAGGATGCTTGCTGTGTAAAAACCACACTTTCCTATAATACTACCCTCATAATACAAGCTATGAATGCACAAATTATACTGCATAGTGCAAAGATAGCTTATTTATGATGATTAGAGATCAAATTACTCAAATAAAATAAAAATTGGTAGAAATAACTGAGGTCAAGATGCAGCAATGGACATTATGCGCAACATTTATGAATAGCGGGTGTTGAACATAGGCCTTTCAAGCTAATATTAGAAAAACCTGAAGAAATTAACCCTCCCCCTCCCATTACTCGGATGACAGATCTGAATAAAATAAACCAAATCTGCCAAATAGCAAAGCTCTATACCAGGCGGTTGTTTTTCGTGGAGACGGCGAAAGAATTCCTCGACATCACCGCACAGCCCTCTACACCAACATCCCACACGAAGACGGGCTTAAGGCCATACGAGATGCCCTCTCCGACAACGCGAATGCCGAGGGTATCACCAAACTTGCCGGATATGTGCTAACTCACAACGCATTCAAATTCGGTCAGGACATTTTTCTCCAAACAAACGGAACTGCCATAGGCACAAAAATGGCACCACAATATGCCAATATTTTTATATCTAATCTGGAAGAACGCTTTCTTCCGAATCAAACACTCAAACCCCATACCTACCTGAGATTCATCTATGATATTTTTATTATATGGACACATGGCAGAGAATCACTCATTAAATTCCAAAATGACTTTACCAACATCCACCCCAGTATCAACTTAAAAATGGAATTTTCAGAAGACTCCATCCTATTCCTCGACACAGCAGTATGATCCGCAGCAATAAAATCGAAACCACACTGTACCGCAAACCAACCGACCGCTATACCTACCCCCATGCTACCAGCTCACACCCCAGACACGTCACCCAATCAATTGTCTATAGCGAAGCCCTCAGGTACCACCGCATATGCTCCACACAAGATGAAATGAAGAAAACCCTCGCCAACCTTCGCCAAGCATTCCTCGATCTCGACTACAAACCAGCCCTCATCCAGAAACAAATCGATAAAGCACCCAAAATTCCACGCCCAGAACTACTCAAATACAAACCGAAAGAACAGAACAAGTGTACCTCTCATCATAACCTACAGCCCACAACTTCAGCCACTCAGACGCATCCTCAGAGACCTGCAGCCTATCCTCAACAATGAACCCACCCATCCGGGAATCAATCAAGGGTCAGGCGTATTGCCACCTAATCTACTGCCACGGCTGTTATCGTGTTTTTCCTAACTGTGTGCTGTGTTATCTAAGTCTTATGTCAGTTTTTCTTGTGTTTTCATTGGAAAGCTGTGCATTTCTACCTGCGTTGTAATTCCACCTTCATCACCCGATGAAGCATAGTGCTTATGCGAAAGCTTGTGATCAATAAACCAGTTAGTCTATATAAAAGGTGTTGCCTTTTATCTATATAGTTTCTATTAACTAGACTAACACGGCTACCCACCCTTATTATTGACCAAGGCACAATTTGGAAACTTAAATAAAGCTTTATTATTATTATAAACTATGGCGCGAATAGTAGATACATTTGCACTTCGCGCAACAGAGTGCATTTGATTGACTAGAACAATGCATTGGTTAAAGTTTGCTGATTGCATTTTTCGTGATACATTATCAAACGACCTTTCAACGTGGTAGCCAATTTGTAAACAAGCATGATGCGCGCGCATTTACTACCATGTGATATCTCTCGAGCAATGAAAATGCAGCCTTACCTTTCCACAGCAGGGAAAAAATGACGCAAGCCGGCCAGTGCGTTTTTGTCTTGAATAGTTTCATTTTTCCCAAGCATTTATTAGTTGTCGACATTTTCCATTCGCAATTAGAACATAGCGAGGCGATCACGTAATTACACCATTATTATGATATTGTCATCAGTAATTTAGATGTGATGTTTACTGTTTCGAATGTTACGGCAAATTTTCGTACAGCCGGAAGATCTATTTGCGAAATAAACAATAGCATTTTGTTCACAAATAAGTCAATGTTTGTATAGGGCAATAAACATTAACGAAGTCGACGATTGAATAGGCATCAATGAAGTGTTTCCCACCAATGTCACCTGCGGCTTGTAGTTGTAGGGCTACATTTCGTAGTCATTCCGTCCCCCGGCATTGTGCCGTGCCTCCAAGCACAATTATAGTGTTTGAATTTTAGTAGGAAAACGTTGAGAGTGTAATCTTTTCGCCGTACGGACGGCCGGACTTGATGTATTTTCAGAACGATATTCATCACAAAAATCGATTCCACCATATATAAAAGCACTACCCCGGTTCGTAAGAGCAATACAGTATCATGCCTATCGTATGTAATCTATATTTATTCCGTCGATAAACACGAAACTCATTACGCAATTTGAATTTCAATTAACATAACTATGCCTATCGTATGTAATCTATATTTATTCCGTCCATAAACACGAAACTCATTACGCAATGTGGATTTCAATCAACATAACTATCAGTAATACTAATAGTTTCGTTCGGGGGGCCATTTATTGTCAGTTGTTACAATAATTATTATAGCATGAAATACAACGAATAGCAAAAGTATCATCTAAGATGGTCAGCTTTTGTGTAATACTTGCTAGTACTAGGAGGTTTGTTTACCGCGTTACGCATATATTTATTTAGCTCTTCGTTAGTGACTTTCGAATATAACTTTCAATTCAATTTTTAATTTGACGTTCACGTCGGTCAAGTCGGTTTGTAACATTGATGGTATCTTGTTAGTCGTTATTCAGAGCCATTTTGATAGATGAAATAAATACTAATGGATATATCGAGGTCGTAGGTAAATACAATACCCAGGTAACATTGTTACTGTATTATGTATAACCTTTATTGCATTCGCCGAAGTAAGGGCATCAGGCCCAAGCCTGTTATAACTTAAAACGTCCCTTTCCTTACCAAAATGTCCCCCTACTAGTTTAAGATAGTCCAGTTAATGAACTACATTAAATTGTGGAATTATGGATCATCATTTTGCTGAATTGAACCATTTGCGCAAGAGGCATAAACTATCGTCTCTTAATAATGGGCAAAGAACAGAATGAAGAAAATTCTTTCAAGTTTTCTCTTCGAAATATCAAAAAATCGTATCATTCACAGTTTAGATTTCGAAATTATTAGTAAATGAAAGTTTTGCAAACAGTACATAATAGGCTATATATTATTTTACCGCACTAATACAGCCTCATGTATATAGTACTACTATAATCTATAAATACCATTTATTAAATGAGTATTAAATAATAATTTCAATTCCATGTCTTTTGGCGACATTCAAATATTCAGTGGTAAAGTTGAACGCTAAAACGAACGCACCGACTAAACTAAATTTCTGAATTTTTTGTATAATTTTACCAAATAATTTACTAAATTTACTACAAGAATTCATCCAAGGTTCAATATTATAACAGGTATAATAAACATTTTTGGCCTAATTTACTATGCATTGTAGATTTCAATGGTTATTCACAAACAATAATCATCGCATACAGATAGGTCAAAATGTATTCTTGAACAATTGAATTTGAACGCTAGACAAACAATAATTCTTCTTTAGATCAGAATCAAATTTCAAGATTATGTCGCATGTATAAATATTTCATATTTTGCAACACTAACATTGTACTAACTAATTGTACTAATATATACATACTGTATATAGATATATACTATA
>WURV02162863.1:0-15376 GCA_011762755.2 Epimenia babai | reverse complement strand
AAATATATTTCCCTCAGTTAATAGATACCTGTTCCTTAAAAGTCACTAAATATATTTCCCTCAGTTAATAGATACCTGTTCCTTAAAAGTCACTAAATATATTTCCCTCAGTTAATAGATACCTGTTCCTTAAAAGTCACTAAATATATTTCCCTCAGTTAATAGATACCTGTTCCTTAAAAGTCACTAAATATATTTCCCTCAGTTAATAGATACCTATCCAATAAACATAACTAAATACATTTCGCACTGTAATGACTTCATGCGGATGCGGATGGCCCAACCCTCAATAATATCATTTTCTTTGATCGCTACAAACATGTCAACCTAGCTGTTCATCCAATCACATCATGCCAACAGCATCCCGATCATCGAATCATATCTTCCGGTACCCAGCAAACCTATACCTATACGGATCGACTGTCGAATTCCGATGTACTCTCATACGGCGAGGAATACGGGCAGTCCAACGAAATTTTAACTTCCGCTTTACAAAGGCGAATACTCCCAAAATCGGTCGACGGTGAAAAGTAAATCGCATATCGCGGCGATCAATTTTATCAATAACTGGGCTAACAACGTGCGCTTTACTTTCGAAAATTCGTTGCAACAGAGGCGGTAGCCAACCTGCGTACAAAATTTTTTTTGCGAATTTAAGATACATTTATGATATATACACCTAATAATTTATATTTGCCATATATATACATTGTGTAAAACAGTGAATGGTGAATTTTAGCTGTGTTTGTATGACTAGAATAAAACCATACATGCTAAATCAAGAAATGACGGTAGAATATGGCTTCTTTTAATGGAAATTCCCACAAGGTATATAGTATATAACTAGAAGTGAGCGGATCTTATCGTGACCGAAATTAAACATATTATAGAAATACTTTGAAAATTAACAATCGAAGATCTTGTGAATTGACCTACAAATACAACGTACTATGACTTTTTATTTTAGAATTGTAATGTTTTAATAATCATTAATTATCTATTTATATATTTTTTTCAGAAAATATAATAAATATTTGCATATCCGCAGTTATATATCGAGAGATGAGAAACACAAAGTTGTGAAATGTACAGCGGGTAACATAACTGAAATAAAAGTAAATTTCCTCAAAAGGGATACCGTGAGGTCTGAATGCCTTAGAAAGTCACCTACAAAGAAAATTTTCTTAATGAGCTATCATTAATCACCACTGTCTTCCAAATCGCTGCAAAGCGCGGGTCATTTGAGTATAATAATAAAGGATCTGCAAACTTAGTGCCTAAAACAAAAAGTTAGTGGCAAAGAACTTTCACCAGTCCAAAAATAAATATCTGGGTATGGAAAAGTACCAAAAACAAACGTCCAAATCAGTGCTACATTGTTGACGATCAAGGTCAGGGTTGAGTGGAAATTTACCGGACATGAGTGGTTTTAGTTCGATTTGCTAGACGGGGACTGTTTGGGTCGCTGATGACCATCCAATTGAATAGCAAATTCCAGTTAAAAATGGCGATGGTGCCGGTAACATCAGAGATAACGTCAAACTGGAAGTTATCTGCTCCGATTACATCAATAATTGGGCAGACAACGGAAGATTTTTTGCGATGAATTGGGTCTAACAGCGGTGGCAGCCAACCTGGTTTTAATTACGGGATAAATTCCAACATTAATTTGGGCTTAACAGAGTAAATATCAATAATACTGATTGATAAAAAACAGAATGATAAAAGTGATAATCATAATATTACTAGAACTCATCTAAATACATTGATAAATTAGAATGATTATAGTTTGATATTAAAAGTGATAATCATAATAATATTACCAGAATTCATCCAAATACATTGATAAGTTATAATAATTATAGTTTGATATATATGGATAAATTCACAATAGAAGGCATATTATTAGGCCAATAAACCCAAAATCTTGATGCAAAAATAACAGTAATCAAAAATAAAGAAAATCATATGTATGTTAAAATAAACGGGTAACAAAGTGAACTTCAGCAGAATGTCTCTCTCCATGATGAGGTTATATAGAGAAATGAAAAACATGTAAATCAACAGGAAAGTACATTAATATTCAATATTCCTTAATAGTTACAAGGAATTAGGGATTTTGGTGACAAAACAAACCCAAATTTGACAAATCAAAGGAAGATAACAATGTGTTGCACTAGACTTAACACACCTCAATGGTTCAATGAAGGGCTGATTGGGGCGTGTTTTTAACAAGTCGACGCGTTTCCAGCCGAAGGACAACTCGGACAACTTAAAAATTCCAAGCATTGGGGATTTAACCGTACTGACGGGGACATATGCCATTGTCTTACTTCCGATTGAGTCAATAACGGGGCAGGCTACACTAGCCTTTCTGCGCGCCACTCGTTCTAGCAATGGCGTTAGCCAACCTAAATAAACGAATGAACAATTTAAACTTTAGTGGACATGTGCCGATTAATAGACACCTGAAGTACCCCTGTCATTACATGCGGTATACCGATACGGAACTCGGCTAGTGAATAGCTGCCCACAGTGCTCTCGGTGGACTGGGAGACATTTTATAATTCAGATAATGCTACGATGCATTAAAGATCGATAAAATGTGGGTCGTGCACTTTTTTATAGTTATGTAACTGTAAAAACGCAGATATAAAATGATTAGTCCAGACAAACTTTTCGCATTCAGAAATAAGATTAAAAGAGCGAGCCACACATCACTGTCAGACACAAGCAGCCCAGTATTCTCCCCAAAGGCCTAAGTTTGTCTCGCGATTCTCATCATCACGCTCACACTTACTACGTTGACACAAATATTAAAACTTTCACACGGGCCGCAATTCACGAAGCTTGCCACTAAAAAACCTGCAACATTGTCTTCATACATAAAATTCCTGTTAGCTTTGCGCATTGGACAAGCCGATATTTCTTGCCTGAATCGCACAAGACAGTGCATAAGCTGATTAGCCCCTCTCACGAGCCTTTATGGATGGGAGAGAATCATGATATTAAAATGAAACCATGTATCTAAGGTATCAAGTAAGCAGTAAATGCGAATATGCATACACAATGGCTTTCATCCATAAAAAACTAAATGCAACGTTTCTCAGTCCGAAGCGGGGTCCGAGCAATTACTGAAAAAATTTAATGAGGAAATACGTCACATTTTTGAGGTGCAAAATATCATCCTCAAGTGATATCTTGAAATGAAATGTCATGAAGTGAGTTTCAACTCACATTTCACTTCGTCACATACGAAGTGATGTGCGTAACTACTGTCACACCAAGCTTCGGCGATTCTTATTGTATCATATGTCGAGAGGGTGAAAGTATAATGATCCAGTGAGTATGAGATGTCCCCAAACAGGCATGTTTAAACATCAGTTATGATTTGTAGAGTTTAACATCAATAATAATCAGTGGCAGGAAATTTTTGCAAATAGCCGCTCTCTGATAATTTTCCCTATCTTCAAAACAGGTCGCACATTATTTAGCCATTTTATAATGACCTTTACGTGTTTACCGATACGGCAATACCTGTATTGTTGAGAATACTTCTCGGAAATTCATACCCGAATGGAAATGTGTGGAACTACAAACTTCAAATAGAGAAAATGAATAGAGAAATTGTTAGGATGATGAACCCTAAAGTTTATCATAATACATAAAGAACAGAAATCAAATTCATTCACAGGATGGGTAAACAAGCCATGGCAACCAGGGTACAATTCCATATCCTATGGCACGTACAACAATGAGATAATACACAAACTTACTGGTGAAGATTTTGGAAATATCTTTTCATTGAGAGAGGAAGCAACAAAATATAATACATGGGGAAAAACAAGTAGATAGAAACAAAACAGAATTTGAAAATAAAAAAATTCTAGGAATAAATGAACCAGAACAAAAACACACGCCTTAATATAGGCAGCAACAACAAAAAGTACACAAACCACTGTACACGGAGTCAAGATAGTTAATGGAAATTTCCTAAATTGTAAGATGAAGTACCGCAAGGGAAGATGGAATTTTCCATGACGTTCGCGCTTTTGATAAATGTTTAAGGCCTTCCACTCGAATTCGAGCATCCAATTAAATACTCCACGTTGGGTCATCATTGCAGAGCCGTAAAAGAACTGCAGTGTATCAACGTGTATAACGTCTATGACCGGGCAGACGACATTACGACTGTCGTTGGCTATACGTGAAAGCAGTGGCTCAAGCCATCCTGAAAGTAGTACTCTTAGCTCAAATTGACAAAAGCATCTTGGGAAAAAATCATAAAATCATGATGTGAATGATGTATGAAATGGTATGAAATGTTCTATTTTCTGGTGTGGTGGAGTCGTGGTTACAGATAGCCCTAACCATTATGGACTAATAAGCAATTTAGGGGAAGTTCCTGGTTGCGAGAGAAAACAGGAAAAATATTAATATTGCTCAAAATTTAAGTACCCCTCCTGAGGGATACAAGGAACTGTGCTTTCCCACTCATTGACACTGTAAAGAATGAATTCAACAATTCACTCAATCCAAGATAAATTTTTGCAGGAAAAAAGCCAAGCAGAGATCGGGCTAGGTAATACAAAATGGCTGCCTCCAATATGGATGAATGTTGCATGGGTTTATGGGGCTCTCCATGGCTCTTGGGTCCCAAGAAAAAATGATACTAAAAGAAACTAGCTGAATCTCTCAAATTCCCTTGTTAATATCTAGCCTTAAAGAAAATCACAGACCAAAGTGACTATCCCGCTAATCTAAATGCCATATATGGACTAAACCAGTAGCTTCATGATTGCTTTCATTACATACCTTACACACCATGCTAGAACCACTTAATACGTTAATGCCTTCTATACTTACACACCATTTGTAGCAAAATGATATGGAGCAATGCGATACTCCAAGATGGAAATGGATATAAAATAAAGCCAAACAAAAAGTGGAAAAAAAATTAATGAGACAGAAAGGAAGGTACATTTCTAATGACTAACATACAATTATGATTGTTAAATCACAAAGTTGTTGGATGCCTGAGATGGCAGCATTCATGCTAGATCTGTTCACTCTAATATGAATATCATGTTCATTAACCCAAAGAGCTGAATACCTGGTAAAAGTATTGTAATCCACTGGTCAGTGCAGAGGTTTTCTTGTATAATTCTTTACTATCCTCTATTTAATTTCATTATGGTGCTGAATTAAAAACTCTAACAAAAATGTTAACTCCTGTCATCTTACGAAGATCATGCAGGGAACGATGAACTGATAAATTACAAGACATGCTCAGCAGTCATGCCTGTTCTATGACATAAATAATGAAGGAGTGCTGGCCATTTGTGCCCTATTCAGATTCACTGTGTGACCCGCCAGCAAGTTGTAGCGAGTTAGTGTTACCAGTAGTAAGTACTTCCAGGACCAAACACAACTAGGGCGGTTTTCCTTAACATTTTATCTACACTATTCAAGTTATTGGATTGTAAATAAAAGTGGATTTACGAAAAAAAATTCAACGTAAATAGATTGCTTCGAATTTCGTTAATAAAATGATTTAGAACATTAAGAATATCGCATAAAAAACATTCAAAATAAAGATCGCTAAGTAATTTTTTCTTGTGTGAAAAGCAATTGTAAAATGTACAACGCTCTCCAAAAATGTTTTTCCTTGTTCCTTCAATTAATAGTTCCATAAACAGTGTACATGATCGGTCTTGTCAGTTCTTTGTCCTGCACAGGAAGGCTATCATCAGTTATCTATAATATTCAACAATTGTCACATTAACAATTTTTGAGTTCCCAACCTACCTACCAAGATATTTTCCAAAATCAAACAATAACCATTAAATTGATTGAGAAATAAAAATATTTATCACATTATATTTATTAAATAATTAAACTGAAATAATTTTCTTATATATTCTAGAAGAAATTTTGGGCTACTGCAATTTGTAATGAGTGGACAAAATTTGCATAAAAAATTCTGCAAAGAAAATTGAACTTTAATTCAGGCAAAATTTTGTCCCACAGTGGAAGATAAACATAATTAATTATGTTGAGAACTGCTAAGAAGTGAATTAATTTTATTTATAATGTTTTATAATTACGTTAATCAATTTAGAGAACATTGGGATAAATAACATTATAATCAATTTTTAAAAAATTGGGACAATTAGGTTTGTCACTTACAAGAACATTGAGGTATTTGAGCTATGTTAGGTGTGATGGATTAGACGTTAAAATTAAAGAGCTGATTTATGATAAATTTACAAGGTTTTTATATGATGTTAATGGGGGTAGCGAATGTGGTTCTATGAATAGCTGGTGGATATTTTAAGACAGTTGCCTGATAAAACGCCATGTCTTGAACAGCGATTTAATTATCAAAGTGTCTATGGTCCGTGCGACAGAAAGCACTTTGTAAAGAGATAAGCTGTGGAAAAAAACAGTCGGGGATAAATGATCTGTTTTCATGAGGAGTGGATGTGGGTACCTCATGGGTGAATAATCCTTGTAATTACGGCGGACATCTTTACGATTGGTAATATCCTGCCAGATAAACTGTAAGGACCAATCAAAACCACCGATATTGGTCGTGCTTGACAGGCTGAAACTTAAACTGAAATTTTCTTCATCGATAACATCAATGACTGGACAGGCGACGTTGCGTTTGTTTTGTTCGATTCTGCCAAGGAGAGGATCCAACCAGCCTAGAAGTAAGCGGACACTTCCACTGGATTACTGACACATGTTTACTATGTATCTATAGTAATATTAATGGATAGATTAGTTAGTTAGTAAGGGAAAAGCGCGGCGAAGGGAATTCTTCATAATCAATTTTATTAATGTGCTTAACCCTTACCACACTGACAACTGTACATCACATAACTATTGCAATACAATTCTCTGACAAGAGAGAGCTAAGGGTTGATATTGAGTACCCAAAAAGGGACAAACATCTTAATAATTATTAGGAGTGTAATGTGTTAATAACTAATGATATAATTAAAAATTATAAAGAGCCAACATAAAACCTATATTGTACACACTAGTGAAAAACCATTTAAAATCATGTTCACAGAGACGGGGTAAACCTTGTTGAGCGTAGGGCTGCATGGCGGTAAATAACATCTTTGGTAAGCATCCATGAAGTGTATGCTACTTATGCTACAGTTTTATAGTAGTAATTATCATATGGAGAAACCTAGCGTGACTTTCGAGTCTGTGACTTGATATAAGATGATTTCTACTGTAGAAAACACCTCATTAAAACTATATCAGTTATTGGTCAATAAATAAAGTTGACATATAAGAAGTTTTACGTAAATAGATCACTACAAAAATCTGTCATAAAATGATTTTACATCGAATAAAAAATAACGCTAAAGATAGGAATCAGAAAAACTTTTCTTTTCAAACATGTACATTTTACAGTCAGCAGTACACTTCCCACAATGTTTTTCTCGTTGCTATAATAGGTCCATCAACAGTGCACACGGTTGGTCACCTCGTCAGTTCTCTTTCCAGTGAGGGACAACCATCAGAATAGACAGAGGATATTCAAAAATTTTAACATTAAGTTTCATTGATTCGTATTTTGTGAAATGTTGGTTATCATCAAATGTGCCGGTTTGTTGAAAAAAGCCCAGTAAATTATCAAATCCGTAAATGAAATGGATGAAATGGGTTTATAAAGAAGCATGTTCAAATCAGTTAATCAGGTAGAAATTTCTCAATGAATAATCTAGCACGATACAAATCAGTTCTGAAAAATACCTCAGTGGTTGAGAACTGTTTGTTCCTCCATACTGAAAATGCCAGTGAAATACAGAATCCCAATGGAAAACCTATACAGTTGGGCATACTCAAATGCTGTTAGACTTATAATGGAATGTTACTTTATGTATTACTTAACTAAAATAGTAAGTGGAACATTAGCGATCTAGCCAGCAAAGATGCCAGCCAACCTATTAGTTAAATATTCATATTGCATGTCAAAATAAAACAAACAATAAAGATGAAACTAAGACAAAATATTAGACTCAACAATACTAGACTCATAATAGCACACTAACACAGGTTTTATTTCTGAAGTCCAGAAAATTAATTCCTTCAATAATCTTGAATCTTAACCATAAATCTGTTATATAGCTAACAAAGCAGCGAACATTCAAACCGATTGACTTCTTGCCTTGTCATAAAGCCATGTTTATCAATTCTATCTGTGAGATCAGTATGAATATGTGGAACTGTAGTCTTTACTGCATTGATAAACTCTGATCTAGTCATGAAGATGCCGAAGCATACACAAAACCTGAAAGTCAATAAAATTTACATTCACCAATCAGTTCCGTCTGATGACTGAAAGAATATCGGTGGCAGTAGCTGGAAATACAACATCAAATACGAAGCTTGTGTTGAAAAATCAAAATAAAAAGATAATATCAGCCACCAAGAAACATTTTACATCTTAGTCAAGCATGTACAACAGTGGAAAAATACATCGCATGAGTAACCACGGGTCAAGCTCGGGTAATGAACGGAAAGTTACCGAATTTTGTCCGTTCGTGTCTTATTTATCAATCGTGGACTATTTGGGTCTGTAATCACCATCCAGTTGAACACAAGATTGAGGTCAAAGATTCCGATAACTCCGATGTCATTGTCAATAAAGGAATAGCGAAAGTCCTCAGCCATAATTGTGTCAATGATCGGGCAGACGACACTCGATCTCCTGCGATGGATCGGGTCCAACAGCGGAGGCAGCCAGTCTGATTTAAGTTACAATTTATAACTGCACTGACTAAATATGAAAGAAATACTGAGTAAATATTTACTGATGATGAAATATCAATAATGAATATTGCGGCGAGTATTAACAGGTTCGTGTACCTGCACATTTAACATAAATATGATTTTTAAGGTGGATAATACGATGAAATAACTATATGTGTAAAAAAGTATTACTGTACATATATATAGACAAATGAAAATGTTAGATGTGGGGACTAGATGTGGTAGGTACACAACATCGATATACGTACGTGTTAGAACATAAAATTGAATAGAGGTCTCTGTCACCAGTGCACATTTGAATTTGGATTACTGCCCACACTGAGGTCGTTCATGAATTAAAATTACCGGATGCTCGCAACTTTTGAATGATTAAGTAATCGAGGACTAAAAGGATCGGCAATAATCATCCAGTTGAAGATTAGATTCCAGGAAAATATGCCGATAAGTCGAGAAACGTCTCCCGGGACATGGAACCGAAAATTGTCTGCCATAATCGCATCTATAGCTGGACAGACGACTGCCGACTTCCTGTGGAGGATTGGATCCAACAGAGGAGGAAGCCAACCTAACGTAAGTAAACAACATTCTTTGATGATAACATGACATACAAGAAGTTGATGGAAGAATCGCTGGCTGTTAATGAGATCGATAGGTATTGTTGATATGCTGGGAGCGGAGGAATGACGATGACTACATCCTAAAAGACATTCCTGTATTTCATTGGCATGCAAAATCAGCGATGGGGGCAACTGACAGGTGTCGATAGCCAGTGGCAATCAGCTAGTGATTGGTGTACGGTGAAGGGACTGTGCATTCGCAGTGCTCATGGTATAAACTTTCTAGATTTTCATAACACTGATGAAACATAAAATAAAATTCCACTATAAACAAAATTCTAGTAGCCGCATTCTTCCTTTAAGTTCCAATTTCTCCCTCGGTGCATCTAACGAACTAGTCAGCTCAGTATTCTTGATAGAGAATACAGCAGAAAAAGCTGAGGACGATAGTGGTGAATTGGTAATGCAGGATATAATTAGACATATTGGTAGTTACTGAATTAGGGACTATTTGATAATACTACATATTTTAAGATTGTGGTAATATTGTAGGCGCTTTCGGCATCTTCTTGTTACTATTTACGAAGGGATTATTAAAGTTGTGTCAAAACAAATATCATCGAAATCATTGGTAAAATTAAGGTTTTGCCGAATTCTTATCACATGCCAATAATATATATATGTATATATGTAATATAATTACATATCTGGCTGTGATTCTTTAGCAAATGGATTGTATAATATATATCAGATATATCAATAAATCAATAAACCATGGTAAATCCAGCGTATTATTCGTAATATATTTAGAATATGCGGCAGAAAATCGTTTCTTGGAATAGATGCTTATTTGTGCTTCCATCTTTATTTCCATAAATAGTACCAATTCACTTATCCTTGAGAATAGTTAATAATTTTCGCTTCTATATTGTATTTCTATGAAAGATACCAAAAATACAATGACTAATCTAATGCATCAGCAAATATTAGATACTAAGCTTAGTAATGAATTAAGCCAAGCCAAATTAAAAAACTGTAGCAGTAAAGAGACGCAGTTAAAATTAGAATAACAGACACTCAATTACAAAATAAAGATACAAATTATTAGTTCAACCATAACCTTACGTTAGGGAGAAAAATTTAGATTTCAAAGCAAATTCATAGGTAACAGTCATGAGAACATAAATTAATTCTTGCATGCGGTTGGAGAAAATACCTTAATGGTTCATAGTATTTGAAAGAGCGTCGCTTATGTTCATGTAATGGAATTTTCCCCCAGTGAAAATGCAGATCCCAACGGAAAATTCCTCTCTGCATACTGGCAGCATCATGGTGAATGTATTCAATGTTGTTAAGGTTGATAGAGTCAGCAACGGGACAAACCACGCGCGTTTTATTTACTAATATTCGTTCGAGCAAAGGTTCCAGCCAGCCTGCAATAAGGTCAAACGACTCGAGTGACATATAATTCAATATTTATGTAGAATTTCTCAGTTATGAGTGCATTTCAGCGCGAACTAACCGATAGTTTTCACGTTACTAGAATGGTAAGTTTGGAGAGAATGCGCGATCGAAACGATGATCCACACTGGCTCCGCTATCGAACGAACCACTGTAAAGGAAGTGCTTGTCTCCAAACGACTATGCCTGCCACTCACATGCCATCTTACAAAGAAGTCATTCGTCACGTAACTAAATAATTAATTCCCACTTGAATGGTACAGCCATTAAGACTAAGCTATTGACTGCTTGATTCCCTTAGATTCCTTTACAACCTCTCATATTTGTCCATAGTCTGCATCAATATTCGATGAACCGTCACATTAAGACTGGAATGGTCGTCTCCTTATGCCAGCCTCCTGCGCCGGGCGTAATAACTCTATTGACCCGCAGGGTCACATTACTCACAATTACCCCTCCCGCTATAAATGCAGGGGGCTCCCATGCACACAGAGTCGTGCCTTCACCTGGGTTTTTACTTGAGAATCGTCCAGGGCAGTGTGTAGGGATTTTTGGCTTCTGCAATTGTCAATAACTGAACAAAAATTTTTACTAAAAATTCAAACTGTGAGAAAAATTACAATTTAGTCCCGGCAAAAAGTTTGATATGATGAGGTAACATTATTGATTTTGTTGATAGAGGCTGAAATACTAAAATGTATATACATTGAATTAATTTATTTATTATTAAAAAGATGACAAATTATAATTTTTTCGAGTTTTAAGAACATAAGGTTAACAATTATCATCTATAAAATATAAGAACACAGGGGTCTTTTAGCTACGGTAGGTGTGAATCACCAGTCCATGACAGATGTTAGAGTTAAAAAGCGTGTTACAAGAATTTTACTAGTCACCTAGTAACGCGTCATGCCTTGAATTGCTATTTAATTATAAGTGTGTGAAGCTGTGTGAGAAAAGGTGATGATAAAGTCGGGGATAAATGATGTGCTTTCATGACGAGTGGATGCGGGTACCTCACGGGAGAATAATCCTTGTACTTGCGGCGAGCATTTTCACGACTGCTAATAGCCTGCCAGTTAAACTGTAAGGACCAATCAAAACCACCGATCTGGGTCGCACCGGCTGGCCCATAATTTAAACGGAAATCTCCGTCATCGATAACATCAATGACCGGACAGATGACGTTGCGTTTGTTTTGTTGGATCCTGTCAAGGAGAGGATCCAACCAGCCTAGAAAAAGTAAGCGGAAAATTCCACTGGGTTACTGACACGAGGATGCTGCCTGACAGTACTGTAATTATTGGACAGATGTTAAGTAGGTAAAACTGCAGCAAGGTCAATTTTTTACCATGAATCTTATCAAAGTGCTTAATACCGAGCACACATACAACTTAACAATATTACCAGTAACATTAAACAGTTTATAACTGAATTAAACAACATACACAAAACCTATATGGGGCAAACTATACACAAATCGTTTAGTATCGTCTCCCAGGCACATGGTATTTTTTTAGGCGAGAGCTGCATTGATAAAAATAACACTGCATGGTGTAACCTTTGGAAATACGGGTGAGAAATTGTCGTGAGCTTATGTTACTGCCAATAAATATTATATGCTAAAATCCACCGTAACTTGGACTGTCTATTATAAGCCAATTTTTGCTGTAGTAAACATTATCACAACATGAGGGGTCCGTGTAATGCATTCCATTGGTCAATGCATTCCATTGGTCAACGCATTCCATTAGTTAGGATGCGAGCCAAAATTTTTTAAGTAGTTTTGGTGTTGTATTGAGCCGACATGCCACACTTCCCCCCATGTGATGTGATGTGATCTCACTTAACGATATACAACACATCATGGTCCCGATTCAAGAGTGCCTGTTGATGTAAATCTGTAACAATGAGCTGCGATGAACCAACTGTTTGGTTCATTATTGGGTCTACATAAATCTAGAGGTAGGAAAAAATGCAACATTTATACACTGCAAGTATCAGCCAATAAACGCTCTCAGACATTGTTTACAGGGGAGGTACAATTGCTTCAACACTTGCATATAACCCGCAAGGTTTCAAACCCATGACCTCTCCGTTCTAAGTCAAGCACTCCTACCATTCAACTATCTGCTTCCCTTAGATGCAGGTTCACATTAATTTATATTAGTGGTCTCATTTATTATAGTAGGCAAGTCACCGCAGGGCATATCATATAGTTTGGTCATAAGGTTTTGTCTGTCCATAACAGACTGGCTTCCAGTGTCGTGCACTCCGCTGAATCTGTGATAGATGACCCGAAATCGCATTGTACAACGCAGTTGAGAGTTTACCAAACAGATAACTGCGCTATAAAAGTCAATTTTACATTTAAACTTACATTTACATGATCCATAGTGAGATGATGACATAGGATAGAAATAAGCCCCATCAGAGACAGTTACCGAATAGCCAACAAGTCAGAGGGACGAAGTCCCCACATAACCAATGTGCTAAGGCGATATACAAACTACCACTTAAGCCCATTTGGTGATTTATCCTATGATATTACCCCATTAAGCGCTAAATGCATAATGTGAATTTGGTGAAATTACAGAATAGCAGTGATTAGCTTGAAAAGGGTTAAATGATCCAATGACACTACAATGTGGTATGGAAGAGTAATACGGAATTAATTTTTCAATTACCTTAAAAACATACAATATAATTAAGTAACTGGCAGAGCCAATTAGGAGAAAATGTTCATGTTGACATTATGAAAAAATCGGAATATCTCGCTGGATATCAGTAAATATCACACAGGTGATCGATGAAGCATTCTGTAAAGGTACGTCATTTTGGATGGATCAAACAAAATGTACTTCATAATGAATGGATCCAACATATGCTTCTTATGGAAGTATCATATGCCATTTATAGATCCGACATATGCCTGAGTTAAGCACTGTCCGTCTCACCCACTGGTAGTCCAGTTGAGTCTTGACCACCTATGCCTGGACATGGTGATTTTGTGACCAGCTTGCTTTAGCAAAGTGAATGAAGACAAGCTGTATTTTGCCCAGATCTATTTGAATCCTGTACTACATGGACAATATTTTGTCCATGTACTTACTGATATACTGCCATATTTTGGACATCCGTATTATAACTAATCATGACCACGAATAACCAGTTTTATTTTGACGATGCATTCAATCAATCAATCGGTATTTCTCTAGTCAACTCATCTTCTAAATCCCTCATAGTTTCATTACCTACAGTAATTTTGCACCTGTAAATGTCACACTAACCTATACATCAAAAACAGATAGCATATTACAGCATCAAAATACAGAATAAACATTGAAAGACATCGCCTCCACATTTCATAATAGAACATCATGGATTTATATATATATATACATACATAAAAGGCCTATCGTGCTGTTTATATTGGACCAGATGTTATAACAAAAAAAACAAACAAAAGCATCATAGAACATCGTGAAACATAATAACAACTATAGAGACAAGATAAAGATAATAAATGAATATAACTTCAGGAATCCAAAATAAAAAATTATAACGTATTAAACAATGTAGTAAATTAATATATAAGGTATAAATCAAACAATATTAATAATGGATGATATGAAACAAACCAATAGAATTAATCACATGACATAAAGTAATAATATACAGAAACTTGATATGAATATCATATCTTTTAATAGAATAATTCTGTTGATATAAGCGAGCTATTTAGTTATATGGTAAAGGTAAAGTACAACATTTATAGACCACAAGTATCAGCCAACAGAGGCTCTTAGATGTGGCTTACAATGAAATGTTTTTTTGGCAGCTATTCAGCGCATATACAATACCTTCGACACTCACATATCACTCTACCAAGGATAATATCGAGCATCTACCTGTTTTAGAGATGGCTTTACTCCAGCAATCGGGGATGAGTGACTCGCTGAGGATCACCGCAGAAACGTCGAGCGGTGGGCGGTTTCGAACCCTCGACCTTTCGGTTACGAGTCCTATCCTCCTACCACTCGACTAACTGTTTAATTACGTCTATGTATGGTTATGTCTTGCTATTGGAATATAATACCGACATCAGAAATGGGGCAAAAATGGAAAAGAAAATCCGCGTACCTTCAGCGCATTCGCAGTGCGAGTCGAGGTAGACGAGCACGTCACCAACGGCGTGGCTATAACCTAGCAACCGCGCTCGGATTAATCCTTCTCGCTTCGTGGTCCGAACGATTTTGACTTTGGCCAATTTCGCCACGTAGTCCTCTAGTGGTTTGAACAGATGACCTGAAACGAAACAGCGCAAAAATTGCAACATATCTATCAATCTATCAGCTTTCGGGAAATATATATATCAGACTTAATTAACTTACTTTGCCCTGACAAAAATTCCCCACTTGCGAATAATATATATATATATAAAGGGAAAGGAAAGGGAAAAGGCGAGGTTTTGGTGCTGCTTTATAATTAAATGTCAGTCGCACGTACAACATTACCCTGTTACATCCCTAATATATTTTTATAATAAACCATTCACGACG
>WURV02162852.1:0-15377 GCA_011762755.2 Epimenia babai | reverse complement strand
TATAAAGTTAAATAGATTCAATTAATTTATTAGAAGGAGACAGAATAACAATATGCATAATGTATAACATAATGCCGCTTACTTGGACGCCATAGCCAGTAGCATATGCAGCAAGACGTGTGTATGCGTAGGATATGACAAGATGGCCAGAGGGCGCTTCTTCTCGTGATTGTCCGTATCCTATATGAGCCTCATGACCTGTGTGATAAAAAATGTGACGTTTCTTCTAATTTTTTTTAGTTATTACCTGCACTGTTGATACGGTTCCACGCTTTTTTCATCCTGTTGACAAGTAATATGAGTCAAGACTGGATAATGGGACAATGCTCATCGCCACCGACGTCATGAACGGTTACGTTCAATTTTTCTTACCACCTGGTTTTGCTAAATGTTTTGCTATCTAACTGGACGTGATTCATGGCACTGTTTTTCTGTAGATCATCGAAAATAAGAGAGGAGATAGCGGAGAGTTAACCGCCATAAAAACTAGCAAAGAGAAATCTATAACCATAGGACTAATTGCCTATATTGAGACTAAAAGTTTCTCGATTCCAATCTAACAGTAGCGGTCGGATCTTCGTCTTTTATAGTGTTCTCTCTGTGAAAAATCAGATAAAAGATATAGGTCTTCATTCAGAGCTTTGAGGACAGTTACACCAAAATTACAAATTTTTATGAATAATTAGATTTGTTGGACCCGAATGAAGACGTATTGATCACTAAATGATGCTCCGAACATACATTCCATTATAAGGTCCTGAATGTTCGCTTGTGAAAGATTCCGGCGGATATTACTCTGTAACATAATGAATTCATTTTTATTTGCATTAAATCTCGTTTCAGGATTAATCATTCAATCCAAAAGTAACATTAAAGTACTTTACATAAAACCGCGGCCTTTGAGGCCCATTTCCACCCAGAACTTGAGTCTCCTCCTACATAGAGACCATATCGAATGAATTTAGTAGAATTTACAGGTTAAAAAATTTACAGGTTAAAAAAGTTTGGAGAGAGAAAAACGAGGTATATAGAGTAAATGATAAGTCATAAAATATTTCATTGGAAAGACCATGTAGTAAAATACGCTCAGCTGATAGATAACTATGTATTTTTAAGATGTACGGTTTTACACTTCTGACTGGTGAAGCTGTGACTTTCTGACTATAAGCGATTTTAATTTAGAGTCTAAATCTAAGACGATAAAAATATGTTGTAAAATGGCATGATCTAGAATGGGCTGTCGATAGGTTTAATTAAATCAATGAAACACCAATAGTCAATAGATTAGAGCAGACTGTTTTAGATAATCAAGTCCGTTTCCACACTCTGTGAACATCTATATGCAGATTGCATTGAGGTGTTTGTGCTTTATAATACGTGAATGGATACTCGTGACATCGGACGCACGCTCCATTGATTTCAATGACAATATCAAGCCCGAAACTGATCTTAAATCATTTCAGATGGGTAGTTACCAGACATGGCGTTTAGATACCCACGCACGGTGGTGTTAGGAGGTAACGGTGTCCAAACATTGTTTTTCAGAATCTCTCTGAAAAAGACGTTTAAATGTCAACTGACATTTGTTTTGTCGAAATGAAAGATGGTCATCTGAGAATGTCGTAGTTTGTGACTTGGGACAGGCGATTTCAGAGAACGAAATCAAAAGTGTTTATGATATCGACAAACTTTATGGTCAAATGATGGCAGGTCAAGGTGAATATTGCCGTCACCGCCCAAAGAATATGTTCATAGTGTCCACACAGTTCAGACGGTAGTGTTTCCAATGCGTCTATATACATGTGAAATGACACCTCTTAGAGACGGTAGACAAGAAATGTTAAATATCTGCACATAAAACAACCCTGTCGGTGTCTCAGCTGTGGTCTATATAATTTTTTCATATTCTATTAGTACTTCTAGTGGAAAGGAATAATGCTAACCACATCGTGAACGTTGACGATCACCAATGCAGGTATCCAGAAATATATTTAAGAAATTATAATACATTATAGTAATCGATCGCTTACGTTCTCCCCACACATTAGTAAACTATCGTTCATTTACGAAATTGCTCGGTCACTCGGTCGGACTCTCATTTGAAACGTCGCTACTGTCAGTTTCGTTACTTTTTCTCTCTCAACTCTTGTCAGCGATGACCCCTGCGTCTTCTCCAATAACCGTTGGAGATGGAATCTTATTCTCTATGTAAAAAGTCTTATATGAGTCGAAAAATCGAACGATGCAGCCCAAGTAAGATTTCATTTCCGTGTATTCCTGCTATTTAATTTTATTTTAGCTGGAAAAGTGACCCCTATTTTGCGAATACAGCGTACACTAAAAAAGATACATCGATAAATTTAATAGAACAAATGAAGGACGATGTTTATTAAAAGTAATAAGTTTATTCCAATACTCCAACAAATTTCAGTGAACTTTTAAACTAAAGAGAAAATATCAAAATGAAACACGATTTGGGGCATTATTGCTTTTGAAAGCTCTTCGACAGTTTTCTGTTTATCAGAACAAATCGGGACTATGGACGGCATTCAATAAAGAAATGGCCATTTCAATCGCTATCAAACTGACAAAACGGAAGTCATTTAAACTTAAAGGCATGTACCAAATACAAATAATAATAATAATCAAATTTCAACACGTGAATAATATATAGTATGGCGGTTTGTTTTAAATTGAACTTATTTAGACTTAAAAACATGTACAGATTAGAAAAAATAAAAATAAAACAAATACAAATTATACATGGCGTAGTAAATTTTTATGTCCCCTTTGAATATTAGACGAAATTCAATTTCCGAAAATACAGTTTAATTCGAAGACATAGTAATTCAACTGCCATTCCCTGCACGAAATGTCGGTGACATATTTAACAATCGTATGAATTATTATGACTTACGTTTCTGAAACCAGTTTTATACAACATCGTCGTATATCGGTATGGGCTAGGCAATGTAACGAAAAGTTGTATTCATAATCGATATCAAGTTTACATACTGGGCAGACCATATACTATCAGTTATGTTGATAATGTTCACGTCTCGGTCCGGTCCACCGACATCTTCCATTTACTAGCTCATTGTTGCGCCACTAACCTTAGCTGCGATTTCCCGTTCATATATATTAAAAATTCGTTGGTTTAGGACACGTAGGTATCTTGACTAACTACTTTTGTTTATCCATACATTTCAGAACCCATTCCCTCACACAATTCCCTTCAATAATGTAATCCACATAGTAAATGGTGGCTTTGATCTAGCTATCTGCAGGGGCTGGTCGTAAAATATTCTTACATACTTATCGCTGGCTAATTTTATATTTCCACTCAGACTATAATGGCCCTCGTTGTCGCAGTCAAATATCAGTTTCACTCCGGATCTTCTCATAGATGAACGCAGTTGCCGTGTTCCCAACGCTTAATCATCGCTATATATAAAAAACGAAGTCGCGTTGAGTTTCAGACCTCGCTGCCAAGCACCGCACTACCTGGACTCTGCTGGAAATTACATCAAAAGGGGACCCTTATATATTAGCAGGGTTATTGTTTAGCAAAGATGCAACTCTGTGCTTGTTGTAATAGGACATGCTGCGTTTGATATGCAGCGTTTCGGCAAAGTTTCTGCACTACTGAACCTCAACGCTAGGTACTTAAAACTTGCAAATTTGAATTGCTCTCCCTGGGATAACATCGCCTTGAGTGACCTCTTTTCGTTAACGTAGTCGTAGAGTTAGCCTAATGGTGCACCATTTGTTGGTGTACCATTTGAAATCCTCATTAAGTCAATGATACAAATAGTGTCAAAAGTTTTAATAGTCTCTAAAAATTCCTGCGTTGTAATTTTCTAGAGGTCCACTGTAGATATTCAAGTCGCAACGTTAAGCTTACCTGATTGTCCCCTCTGAGCGACCATATTGGCGCAGTGTTTAACCATTGTCTCATTCACGATCATCCAGGCAGGGTAGGCTGTCAAGGCCCGATTAGCCACCGCCTTGGCCACCTTCATTTCGGGCACCAGATTCGAGCGCGCATTTCGGATGTCTCGCGAGTAATTGTCATACAAAAAGAACGGTTTAGCGCTAAGACGACCGACCATATCTTCACGAACTACCTCTTGGAAGTCGGTTAAGTACGTAATGATGGGCGGCGTTTTGCCTTGCACAGGACGGTACAGTCGGTGAGCGCGCTGGAAACATCTTGCTGCACCAGCAGCTGTTCAGACAGAAAGGTGTTTATTACCATCTTATATCAGCCATATCCCACCCACCCTCTGATCAATAGATTTGACTCGCAGACGGTATGTCGTTTTTATTTCCCCTTTTTTTTCGTTTATTTTTCTTCCTTTGCCTTAACTCATCGATAGTCTCTCGGCAAGTGTCGACCACACAGCCATCGACTCCTTTTCATACATTTTCATTCTCTCCTTTATTGTTTGTTATTAAAGTTCCCCCACCTTCTACAACATTGACTATCGTGGTGAACCCGGTACTGAAATCTTCTCGCTTCTATATCAATTCGTTAGGATAGAGTCGAGCACTCTTTAATTGTTCCCGCACAAAGAGACGCCATCGTTGCCCATGTTATAATTAGCCACCAACCCCCGTACTTTAGAAACATCAACAAATTCTCTAGCCGTTGAGCCCGAATAGCCGACTAATGTATCACAAGCTGCTCTATGGACGATGAATTAATGTATTGGCAATTCATCATTTCTGAGATTTCTTTAAATAAAGGTCAACCGCTAAACAGCAATATTATTGTACGTAGTGGCTATGACTGGCCAATTCAAAACAAAACTATGCAGTAATGGTAATGATAATGATAATTATAGAGCAATTTATAGAACCACATTGGCTATCTTAATTACCATCACATATATTTGGGAACACCGCAAAAATTAGCCAATCAATTTATAGTCCATCATCATGCTTGTTAAGGATATCTGTATATATCGCTGGCTATGATATACGGACTTTAAACATCAGTGGTTCTAAAAAAACGGTGTTAAATACCTAAAATGCACTGGAATAATCTCGTCCCTGTAGCTCAGTTGGTAGAGCACCAGACCGGTTATCTGGGGGTCGTGGGTTCGAGTCCCATCAGGGGTTTAGGTTGTTTCCTGTGCGTGTCTCTCCAGCTATTTATAGAACCACATTGGCTATCCTAATTACCATCACTAGTGTAACAATGCATTTGTCTTGAATGTAACATGCGTTCTGAGCATGTTTCCAGAGCAGATATAATCGACATAAATTTTAAATCTTGCCATTAAGTATGGTGCTCTACCTGCTGAGCCACAAAGGCAGGAAGTGTCGAGGGAATGGTCCGGGTAGTTCAGCTACCCCGGATCTGGCCATTACTTAGAGGTCTTACCAACCCTTGACCACTGACTACCAGGCCAACTTGGCCCACTCTTCCCTCAATGGGTAGACTGAGCGAGCCGAGAATGTAAATGGGTACGCTTTGTGATGTACATGCCCCTCCCCCACTAGCCGAGTTTTAGGGGTATGCGGTTGGTAGCTCACTACAGAAATAGGGACCAGTAATGCCCAATGGAACATTCATAGCCTGACAGATACTCGAGATTTTTACCCCATTTGTAATAGTGCTGTGTTACCTAACACACACCTCGGGGTGTGCGGTTGGTAGCGCCCTATGGAAACAGGGACCAGTAATGCCCAATGGAACAAGCGTAGACTGAAGAGTGACTTGACATTTTTGCCCCATTTGAAACACAGCGCTGTGTTGCCTTACACTTTACCTTGGGGATGCCCCTCTAACTTGCACAGCATGTAGTATTTGTCATGAACATTTTATAATAACTTACTGTCTGGTCTAGAATTATTAGAACATCCAAAAATGTGAAAAAGTGGAAAATGGTATATTTCCCGATGCTCTGTTGATTTCGTATATCAATATTAGGTGTGTTTATAAATAGAACTCAGAGCTAAAGCCTAAGTTACAGCCTAAATAATAGTAAATATAACATACAAATCACGTATAAACCATATTCAGTCGTAGTCAAACAACAACACAATAATGTCAAGAAATAAAAATTTATGAATAATGTCATACTCGTCTAGTGATTCTGCACAGAACTGTACTTTTATGTTTTATGAATTTCAACAGGAAAAGAGGAGGTTACCATTCAAGAGGGGTCTCGCGTTCATGTCTCAATCGAACCGGAACATGGATTTTCAAAATTGTTACAACTGGACATGATGATTGGTCGTAACAATGGAGGATTCATGTCAGAGCGTCAAAATAGTAAAAATTTCGAAATTTGTGAACCTATCGAGGATTATGTGGATAGTTCAATTTTTGAGAATATTGATGATTTGTGTAGGCAGCAGACCGTGACGGCTGTGGTCACTAACATTGTTGATGAAACCGTTGGGAGTACGACAATGAGCCGTACGTCCGAAGGAAGTATCGATCGCGATACGGGTGTCCGAAAAGCCTTCGGTGAAGATGAAGAAGTCAAATCAACGATCCCATCGTATGTTTGTCAACTTCAAGGAGGGCATGATTTAACTCAAATGAGTGACCTGAAGAAGGTAGCCGTAGATGGTGATAGCGTAAGCTGTACCGATTCAGATGATGGTCCTCAGAAGGATATAGGTCGCGATGCAACAATTAGAAACTCCGCAGTGACCCCGTCTAAAACCGGTCGACATGTTTTCACTTGTCATTGTTGCGGTTACTGTACTAACTATAAACATAAATTGAATCACCACGTAAAAAAACACGCAGGCAAGGTGTTTTATAAATGCGATTCTTGTAGTTATAAATGTAACATGTTACAATATTTACGAAAACACACGCAGATTTTCCATAAGTGTAAGATTGAAAAGTGCCCATACTGCCATTTTTACTCTAACCGGGCGGATGTCTTGGAACGGCATGTGAAGCGACACGGGAAATATCAATGTAAGGAGTGTGATTTTCGGGCAACAACGGATATCTTCCTGACGTCGCACGTCGCGCGTTGTCATCCCCAGGTGACTTGGTACCGATGCGATGATTGTGAATTCAAGACTACTAGATCCAGCTTGCTTAAGTTACATCGACGGATACACGCGTGTATTGTTTCGCCGTCATCGTCGACGAACGAATGCAAATTTTGCGATTTTACCACGGATGACGCCGCGGCTTTGAAACAACATAAAAAAATGCACTCCAAGTTTGTATGCGACTTGTGCCAGTTTTCTTGTAGGTCTGCGCGTAGTTTTAGACGCCATATGGACAGTAATCATGGTGAAGCAGAGCTGCACAAATGTCCACGGTGTTTTTACGTCAGCCTTAACGCCAATAATTTGTCACAGCATTTGAAGACAAGTCACCGGAAAGTTACGCGTTACCGGTGCGGTCATTGTGCTGCCGAGTTTATTAATCTTAGACCCATGCAGATTCATATGATGAAGAACCATAAGGGCTTGCCAAGAACGTACATATGCCAAGCGTGTGAATTCACGGGCGCGTCATTAAAAACTATGAAGAAACACATTGGGGAGCATCCGTCCAGTTACTCGTGCAGTAAATGCACGTTTGTGACCGAGAAAAAAGTCGAGTTGAACAGGCATGTATTGACGCACAGTTCTCTGGAGTGTTCGCAGTGTAAATATAAATGTTCGAGAACAGAGACGATGGATGCACACATACGACGAAAACACAATTTCAATCAAAAAAATGCTGCTGACGAACGGCGCCGTAAGAACGTGAGGAAGGATGGAGTCACGAACGAAACTTCAATTTATCAGTGTGACAAATGCGATTATCGGAGCAAATTGTATCGTAATTTTAGGGTGCACAGAATCAAGCATTCCTGCGTGATTTTTAGTTGTAATCAGTGTGCATACACGAGTCCTTACAAGTCAGCGTTGAAACGGCATAGTAACGTTCATAGCGAGACGAAGTCCTCGGGG
Source organism: Epimenia babai (assembly GCA_011762755.2). Lineage (NCBI taxonomy): Eukaryota > Metazoa > Mollusca > Solenogastres > Cavibelonia > Epimeniidae > Epimenia > Epimenia babai. The sequence goes on along the minus strand of WURV02162852.1, from coordinate 7,436 downwards.
AAGGAGAAGAACCAGTTGTGTACCGTGTGTGGTTTCACTACGTCGAGTATACAGTGTCTCAAGCGACACATGGAGATACACAGTGGCGAGAAAAAACACCCGTGCTCTCACTGCAATTATCGATTTTACAGCGCGTCGGATCTGACGGTACACATGAGGACACATACGGGTGTGAGGCCGTATGCCTGCCAATACTGCAGCGCTACTTACACGAGATCGTGCCATTTGAAATCGCACGAGAAGATCCATCAGAGAGCAGCCGAGCAGTTTTTCTGTCGTGTCTGCAGCTACGCGACGATCTACGAATCGTCTCTTAAGAGACACGCGCGAATTCACACCGGGAACAATACGAAAAAGCAGGAACGCCCATTTGTGTGTCTGCTATGCAACGCGTGCTACGCTAGAAATGGCGATCTTGATTTTCACATGAAGAAACATAACTCTGCCAGTTCTCAAGTGTGTTCACTATGTAATGCAACATTTACAACAGCATTACAGTACGAGTCGCACTTACGTAAGCACTCGGATAATTACAAGTTCATCTGTGCTCTTTGTATGGAACCATTCATGTATGCCAGAGATTACAGAACGCACATGAATAAGCATTCGGTCCATAAATTACATATATGCGAACACTGTAATGCCAGTTTTAGCGCGTCAAATTTATTAAACACACATTTTCTCAGCCACAACCCGGAGGGTATAATAAATCCTTTCAAATGTAGTTTATGCGATTATAGTTGCGTATATTCGAGTAAGTTGAAATTTCATATGGAGACGCACTCCAAAGATAACAGCGAGTTTGAAACTGATCAAACGGCTGATACGACAGTTCACTGTGGTGATGCAAATGTAGAAGACGACATGGATAAGCCTGTGGGTACGGACCCAGGGGAGGATGAGTCTTAGTCACTCAGCCTCAGCAATATAGGTCATCTCATGGAATTGCGATGTGTAATTGACTAATAATAATCACATATCTGTCGGCCTTGTGCTTTTTCTTTTAGATTGATAGACAACTCATTTTAATGCAAATTGATATAATCTTTTGTCCGTAGTCTTGAGGAAAATTTCAATCAACAAGTCATTCAATCCATTCCGATATTTTAATTCGTTTAAAATGATAGCTGGTATCAATTCATAAAAGGAAAAACAGGTACATAGAAAATAAAATGAAAGCAAGGTTATATCTGTGTTTCCTCTTTAACATGCGTAGTTGTGACTTTTTCTAGTTGGTTGCCAGCTGCCAAACTTGTGCGCCTGGTTAAAAACAGGATTTACCTATTAAATTTTGCCAAATTTTGCAGATTTTAGCTTTGTTTTGTGAATAATTTGCCCACATTTGACCACCCCTCCTAAAATATCCTCTCTGAGAGATTGTAAATGTTTTTCTCGACAAGACTGGAATGCCCACATCGTGAGAAAATGGCAATGACTCTAGCACTTTTTCTGGGGATTTGCGTGATTGCTGATTTTTTTATTGCCGCAATCAGTTTACTTATTGTGTATTGATCAACATGGTTGATCCTCAAAAATTAATACAGTAAACTAAGGCAGCTATAGCAATCGCCTAAATCTTTCTCCCAGTAGGCAACAACTTTGCACGTCTGGAAGCGTGCCTTCTACACTGACGTCAATATTTGGAGCACTATAGCGCTGAGATAGAACATGGAAATGATGCAAGTTGATTCTGTTGGCTAAAATCAATTGAACAAAATCCCCATTAAATAAATATTACATCAGGCTAATTTAAATAATTTAATGGACCGACAGTCTGACAGATTTAATAAACGTTTTTGTGGCTTCGTTGTGGGCTCAATTCGTCACTTAACTATTCTTTTAAGGATGCATTTTATGCCTTGTTGTGATTGTACATAATGCAATATACATTCTATACGAAAACTTGCGTTAGTCATAACTTTAGGGTTTAGTTAGTCAATAAGGTGCTGCCTTCACTTTTCGTATAACACAATATGGCTAGCACGCCAAGACTTCTCAAGAATCCTCCCTCTTCAACCTGCTGCAACAGACAATTGGTCAAATCATGTCGCGGAGGATTTAGAAAATTATTTAAGGATCCCCGTAAGCGCCCTCGAGAATCGCCATCCAGAATATGATTAAACCTGATGAAGTATTCTCGTGTAAGGTTTGTGTTCAATTTAATCTTTGTTACTTTTCTTATGCATTGTTGTTGTGTATCATTTAATATGGACTAAAGGTAATAAAACTAGTTTACTTCTTATTTGTGATAGCCATTGTGATTCTATTAATAATTGGCGAGAAATACACAGAAATAACTTTACCTCTTGCGGGGTGTTCTAGAAGAGAGTTAAAGTCTTTATACCATGCCAGCGATATACATAGATATTTCTAACATTTTCTTAAAAAAATCTAAAAAAGCGCTTATCACAGAGGTGTGCCTTTTGACAGATATTGTCCTAGGGATGGTCTCTTCTGGATGGTATCGTCATGGCAGCTAGGGCAAGTAACTTCTGCCGATGTTTGTATTTTTTCTTTAAAAATCTCTTATCCGCTTATCCCAGTCATCTGCCATTTGGCAGATATTGTCCTTGTATTGGTTTCCTCTTGATTTGTTCAGCATCTCGTCATGGGAGCAATGGGGGGAATTTCTATTGACTTTTATATGAAAATCTTTATCTCCATGTCTGCTTAGTGCAAAGGTCTGCCATTTTACAGGTATTTTCTGTGTAGGTATATTCAGATTTGTTTAGGGCATCTCTATTGTGGGAATTATATGTGATTTTAGCCTAGTTTTTCCAAAAATCTATTTTGTTTGATTGTCATAATGGGTATTGTCGGGACTCTTGGCCTTTTGTCTTGTTTCAGTATCGTAAAGGGTATTGTCGGGTCTCTTTGGCCTTTTCTTCTCTTTTGTTTTTCAGGTGAGCATCTTGGAGCCTCTTGGGCCTCTTGTTTGTTATTGTGACTTAGAATGTTATCCCATTAAAGTTTAAACAATAAACATTTTATACCAGTTGGAGAGTTCCTGTGGTGTTTTTTTTGCGGGAAAAACCTATAACCATATGTAGCCTAGGAGTTTGGGTAGATCTTGCAATGTTTTTATTCTGTATTCCGTCGCTCAGATTATCCAGCGTGGTTTTTACATAACTTCATTACTTTATATTTTTGAGCTAGTAACATTGTAAAGTGTCTTCGACATCATCTTGTCATTATTGACCAAGGGATAATTGGGCACTCTAAATAAAGCTTTATTATTATAATTATTATTTCTTTGCTTTGACATGCTTGACTATAGCTTTATTGATAGCTATGGCATCGTCTGCCGTGTTTGTCTTTATTCTCATTATCTCAGGACATAACCAATAACCTATCACATATCTTATTCAGCAGAATGTATGAAGGAGTGTGTTGCAATTTTATTTATTTATAGGCTGACAACCGAAGTAATTGTTGTGTAGGCCAATTTCATTCATGACCCTTTACAAAGCTAGCCTATGTGGTTAACACGACAATTTGATTAACCTCACTTAGGGTGGGGGGAAAATATTTAATGTGAAAAACCCGCCAAGTCTGGGCAGACAATTGACCTTTTTCCATTCACGCCACTGGTTCCAGATGTCTGCATACGATCCACATATGTCGCACACTCTGCTAAGTCTGTGGAAGGTCAATGGTTATTTATAATGAGATGACATAGCGGGAAGGTAAGCGACATAAAGATCATATATAGAGCGTCTGAAGCACGGCAAACGTCGGAAGGAAAAAGCCCTAACAGAACCACACTGCAAGGGCTACCCAGACCCCTATGGGCAATGGGGTTTAAGGCGTTTTCAGCCGAGAAATGGCACAGTATACTGATCAGAGCGGGAATTAAACCAGGGACCCCTGGATTCAAAGTCAAACGCTCTAACCGCTAGGCCAGCTGCCCCCATATGACATATATAGAACATAAGACGTTCAATACATGATGCGTTTATGATTTTACATTTACCATGAAAAAACACAATATACTATATCTTATATATTTACTGAATATGAACGTGTGGCGTAACATATTTGTGATCGCGCTCTCCAGGAGCAACTGGATTTGGACCACCCGGACTCCAACACGTCGACATTCGACTGCCGAACGGCGAGGGCATATTTAACGAATTCTACACTCACGAGTTCGAGCCAGCCCCTCCCCCCGAAGATATGCTCTACGTCTTCGTGAACGGGCGTGACATTCCAGTCCCCAAGGATTTCATGGCCATCCATCGGCAACTTTACGGATTGAACTATCTGCAGACTCTTCATAAATCGGGAAAGGTCATCGAGTGCAAGAAACCAGGCCATCACGCCTGCTTGCCTAAAGCTTTCGCCGAGGCCGGAGGTCATTGGCGGGATTTCTACTGTGATTGACATATCTTTCGACGTTATACGGCAGCAATTTGCAAAGAACGCCCTATAATTCTTTACATTCCTTTCTTCGTAAAACAATTCATAATCTAGATATTACTGATTATTGTTGATGTCTTAAGTATTGATTATCTGTTAATCCATCTCATTGATTAATCGAATATGTGATCCACAATTTATTCCATTGATCCATGAAATTCTTGGCTCACCTGAGCATTCGCTCAGCGAGCAATTCCGATCTGACGTCATGTCCATCATCCCTCCACCATCTCTCTGATGCAAACCTTTTCTTAAAAAGCTTAGAACCTGCTTGGCCCATAGCTTTGCAATTTTGCATGTGTTGCTCTTGGGTTGATCTTATTCAGATTTCCTCTGGGTATCATCGTCAAAGAAACAGAGAAATAGACGGTATTTTTTTTTCACTTTCAATTACCGCTCTGGCACAGAGATTTGATAGTTGCTGGATATTTTCCTCGAGTTGTTCTTATTGAGATTCGTTCGAAGTAGGCAAATCGTATTCAGTTCATAAGAAACTTTCGCTAATCGTTGCATACGCTCCCTCTATTATAATAAAATAAATTCTTTTTGGTATGATTTTTATTAGAAATAGGGCTTTGGAGTGCTGTGCTCCCCATGGCGTCTGTACAAGTTAACTTGACCCACCGCAACATTTTCTCCTGACTATTTAGTCACGTGTTCATCCTATAGAGTTTTACAACCCTGTTTTTTTTATCTTAAAGCATTCTCAGATGCATACGGTGATTCAGAACACGAACAAAATTGAAAAATTCATTTATGAGTCAATTTTTTTTGTGTCCACATTATTTCAATCATATCTCGTCAAAATTTCTTGGGTGAGGTTGGTTATCGACCATGAAATGAAATGAAATGAAATGAAATGAAATTTATTTCATTACCCATTACCAAATGTAACATACTCAAGAGGCGCGATGTCTATCACAATACCTTTGCACTCTGTTGCCACAGAATTATATCGCTATAGTAATATGATGTTCAGATGTCAGTGTGTTGAGGGTTAAAATTTTGTCAACATACTTATGGTTTTATGATAATTATTCAAGATAGTTTTTGAGACAACATTTACAGACCGCAAGTAACAGCCAAGAACTTAGAATCTTATTTAAAAATGATATTTATGCCAGTAATTCACCCGGATACAATACATGCGACACTCGCACAGGGGGTGTACTCCAGCAATCAGGAACAAATTACTTATAGAGAATCCTCGCAGAAAATCTGATGACCAGCGGTTGGTTTCGAACCCGCGACCTGCCGTTTACGAGTCGTTATAAGGAAAATAATGTGTGTGCTTACTATATTAAATGGTGTAACTTTGTGGTCTTATGTCAAAACTCTTCACATACACATTATCAGATAGGCAATTGCCCAAGGGAGAATGTATTTAATCGATAATTATAACCCTAATTAGAGCATTCTATTATATTATTCGAACTCTAGGTATCGTACGTTATTTATTATATTATTTGATCCGGAAATATCACTAAACATTTATATCTAATCACAGTTGTTTTACTCACTTGTTTGATTCACTCTGTAGTTGGTATAATCCATGGACTGCCACTTGTTACATACGGATAGTAGCCGATCGTCGCGCACCTGCGTATAGAGATACGTATAATACACCGGCCTGTCTATGAGTAGCTATGGTTGATATCGTCACACGCGTGTTGCACGATAGTTTCGCACCTCCCTATGTTCCACCCGCGAGCTTACCCCACATAGTCACACGATAACGATACAATGTCACACGGAATGCCTTGCTTTGTGTATTTCCTTTCGAAATTGTTATATTTGGAGTAAAATATTTTAAAGTGTTGGCATGGAAAAACGTTACGTGTATATTTTGTGTATAGTAGGTTCATTTTATAATGTGTGATTTTGAATAAAGCTTTCTATGTCTAATATTTTATGAAATGTACGATTATTCTGTAGTAGCATCTGTACGTCTACTTGCATAAAAGTGAGTTTATTAGAGTAGCACCTAGTTAACAATTTCGACCTAACAACTAGCCGATTTTAAAATCGACCAATGATGTATAATTTTAGCGATATGCTAAATATTTTATTTTTCAAGGTATACGACTATTTATGCCCTGGACCAAATTATCGTTGGCGGTCGGCAAGAAATATGCGATAAACTTACGTGATATCTTTTTCTCCGGGAATGAGAAATCTCTTCGTAGGCTACCTCTCGCCTAGTCTGAACGACCAATTTTAGTATCAATGCTGAATAAACACTCATAGATCGTAAAAACTGCGATTTACCGTATCAGTCTGGCGAATGTTTAGACATCTGCATAGACTACCTAAGAAGAAGTCGATGAACCAAAAGGCAGAAGACGCAAACAATTGGACAGACGCGGTGTGGATTAGTAAATAGATTCAGTTACCAAATATTTGCCAGTCTTGTGCGTTGAATCTCCACTCTCATATCATTTTTCGTGGACTTTGTTTCGTAAATCGACGTCATTGTATCCGGCTAGGCTCCTTCAAAATATCGTTGAGTTCCGTCGAAGACAAACAGCTATTCACACTAACCCTAATCGTGTCAATAAATTTTATATCTTATTGCGATATATATATATATATTATGTGTGTGCGCGCGCGTGTCTGTATAATGCCGTAACGTGAGAAGACTTATTTTGGAAGCATGAACCGGACATACTCATGCCACATACACGCTGTCCTCTCATGATCTTCGACCGTCATGTCCCTCCTCAGAACAGTCAGAGAACGCATAATAACCCCCTGTAAGTTTTATTTTAGAATCTGGAATCGTACCCGACAATCGTCAAAATAATACCCCTTTATTAATCCGTAGATGATAAAAAAACAGACAGATATCATCACTGTCACAGTTTTCCAAGATACTACAAAAAATTTTTTTTACCGTAAATCATAGACTCATTGCGTTTGTAAATAAGAACAATGAGTATATAATGTAGCGTTCTAAGTGATTATACTGACGTGTAATTTAGGCTCTGGAATATTCATATTTATATTTGTATATTAAT
>WURV02162841.1:0-15385 GCA_011762755.2 Epimenia babai | reverse complement strand
TCAAATCGGTCACACTCATAAAACAGCTATGTTGCATGAGAAAACAAGAAGTTAGAGACCCTTCATGCTACTTTAACCGGACAGTAGTGGGGAAAGCTATTTGCGGCGAATGGCGACAAGTCGACCAATCATTCCTTGGGGAATGTTTGAGGGAGGAGCACTCAGGTCAATTCGAGGACCAACCCCTTGGATCAGCTTGAGACCTTCGGATGTCTTGACGATGCCTTTAATGCGAAGAGCTTGAAGTGGTTGAAGTTGTTGGAGAAGTTCTTCGGGTGTAACACTATCGGGAAACGAAATTTCCTGAGCCTCAAAGGCTTCATGGGTGTGGGGCATGAGTTCAGGCTTGTTCTTTCGCTTTTGTAAAGTCGCCTGCGCGGGGGTAGGAGGAAAGACCACCGTAGTATCGATCTGACCCTGAATACTTCGAATGAAGGGGGCGTCAGGAGCCATTTCCTGAAGAATATTTTCTAATTTCTCAAACGAGTCTTCTGAAACTAAATCGACTTTATTGAGGACGACCAAATCTGCCGAAGACACTTGTTGTTCAAAGGTCCCTTCCAAATCCCGCCCTTCCGCCACTTGCTCCGCATTCGTGACGACAACCGCCAGACTTTCGCCCACCCACTGGGTAATCGGTTCCCGCCAAAAGGTCATGAGCGTTTCAAAAGGCAATGCCACACCCGACGTTTCGACGACAATCCGATCAGGACGAACGGTTTTCCATAAATTTTGAACTGTCTCGAGTAATTCATTGGAGAGTTGGCAACAGACGCAGCCCCCTTCCAATTCCACATAGCCAGGCCCGCCAGCTTCTTGAAGCAGTGCCTGATCAATTCCCAATTCGCCAAATTCATTAGAGACCACAGCCAACTTCAAACCCTGTTGTTGCGCATCTGCGATGAGATGTTTGACGAGAGTTGTTTTCCCAGCACCTAAAAAACCGGAGACCACCAGTGCAGGCACTCCCAGGAAAGAGCCTGTAGGTTCATCGTGAGAAGAAATTGGCGCAGATTCGGTAGTCATACTGAACAACACACTCTAATCTAATAATGTGGTCGCCAATGGAGAACCTTTGAACCAACTTTTCCAGATTTTAGAAGAATGGAACATGATTCTCCAGAGCACGTCAATCAATCTTCGCTCATCCTTTTGATGTAGCTTTTTAGCGTTGTCATCATGAAACACGACATCAAATAAGTTTTTTCTCTTCTAGGACAGGAGGAAGCCAAAGAATCTGATTGGTATAGTCCATCGATGACCCGCGGAACAATAGTGCCCGGAAGCGAAGAATCAGTTCACGTAATGGGATTTGGTGTGCGAGGAGAATACCAGCGTGCGTCCGACCAGTTAAGGCCCAGTCGCTAGCCAATCTTGAAAAGTCGCGTGTGTCATGGGTAAACAACACTCGAGACTCCTGCGTCGCATAAGACAACTGGAACTCATCGGATTTACCCAAATGACCGGCTTCCCGAACAGTCAGACAATCGACGCCATGTTGAAGAAGCACGCTTGCAAGCACGACTGATACGGATTCATCCAGATAGAGCTTCACGATCTACCGTTGGCGGCTAGACCTGGATCAAGGGCCTCATGTTCCGTAATTTCTCGATCAATAGTTTCGCGGTGATCGTAGTAGTAGGACAGTGCACCGTGGATAGCAGACAATGTCAGATGGGGATAATGTTGAAGAAGTTCCTCGGGAGACAGACCATGAAGCAGGACGGCAATCACGACGGTCCGAACGGTAATTCGTGTACCAACCACATGAGGGCTTCCCCCGCACATATCTGAATCCCTGACGATATAAGGATGAGTGATTGTTGACATGAAAGTAGTCTATAGGATCTTTTCTTCAATGACAATTTGCAAGTATTCATCCAAAAAATTACACCCTATGTGCTTGCTGAAAATGAGACATCAGTTTCAACAAGTGCGTTCTTACAAACAGTGGCACTGACAATACATTAAGTATAGTTATGTAAGTAGCGTACGCCAATGGAGAAACTTCGAACCAACTTTTTCAAATATTGGAAGAATGGAACCTTATTCTCCAGAACACTTCAATCAGATTGAACTTTTCTTATAAACGCCCACGTTTTACAAAATCTTGTGAAGAAAGGAAGTGATTTGGATTCTGGGGAAGAGTAAGCCTGGCATGATTGAGACTAGAGGAAAGATTCTTTGAGGCATCCTGGATGTTGCGTGGGGATTTGTAGACTAGAATGTTAAGAACTCAAGGCTTCGATAGCACTTCAGAGTTAATTTGAATCTCGTTGGCTCGTTGCCGAATCTTTTCGGCTTCATCCAGTCGACCAATGTTACCAAGGAAAGATGCATAGTTAGAAAGCACCTTCCCTAACTCAGGATGCTCCGGACCTAAGTGTTCTTCAATACTGATAATATGCTTATTAAAAAACTTCTCTCCGTCAGACTCGTCTCGCTGGATCACATATACCGTGCCCAGGTTATAAATAGTTTGCAGAACTTCTGGAGCCACGGGGCCGAGGTTTTTCTCCCGAATATCTAAAGCTCTCTTGTAGAGCGACTTAGCCGTATCATACTCAGCATGCAAATCGTAAATGAAAGCCAGGGAGCTTAAACTGTCTGCAACCTTCAAATGATCAGATCCGAAGTGTTGTTCTCGAATTTCCAGAGCACGCTTCCAGAAAGGAACCACCATGTGCAATCGACCATAAGGAAAATCAAGGCTTCCTCCAAAAAAATGCAGGGCGTCAGCCACACTAGGATGGTTAGGTCCGAAGTGTTTTTCACGTATTGTCAACGCACGAAAATAGAGAGCTTGAGCCACTGGAGCCCCGTTGCCACTATGCCAGTAACATCCCGCCAATCGGATCAACGCCGTGGCAACTTTGGGATCGTCGGGGCCCAAATTCCAGACGAGAATGTTCAAAGCACGCTCGATGGTCTCTTTCGCTTTTTGGTATTCCTTTTTTGAAAAATAAAGCTCGCCGAGTTGGTCGAGCATCTCTGCAAATTTGTTATCTGGTCTTTTAGGTTTTTCCGCTAACTCAATCGCCTTTTCATACATTTCCACTGCGTTCTCGACTTCACCTTTCTCACGCGCCAAATCTCCTTGTTCTTGATAGCTCTCCCAAGTGAGACCTTCAGAAAGTGCATTTACAGAATAGAAGTTGAGAGTCAATAAAAGTAGGCCAACAGTGGTTAAAGACCTTTTGACACTCCATACGCTAAACAAACGTAAAACCATAAAAGCTAAAGAAATCATAGAGAGAACTTGGTGGATTGCTATTATCTAGAAAACCGGTAACCGCCAATTTCTGTACCTGTATCATTTTGAATGAAAACCTGACCTAATGCTAGGTCAGTCAGATGCTACTCTAGGGAGTCCTCTGCCAAAATGGGAATGTGATATGGCATTTACCATTCATCTAACACTATGACGTATTCGGTTACATCTTTGGGGGTAGGGACACCCGCCAAGAGATCAATCACTTATCCATCAACCCTTTACGGTATGGATTAGGGCAAAGAATGTAACAGCATGTCTAAAAAGTGTGGTATATTTTCCAAATTCAGCGCCTGATTTTCTATGACTGAAGCAAGGAATTTCGAACCGCTTAAACCTTGCTCCCGATCAGGTTTTTAGCGAGATTTGAAAGCTGAAGAGTCTAACGGGGTGAATCTAGAGAAATCTAAATAAACGTCTTTAATATCAAAGAGTTACAGACAGTGGTAGAGGGAACGGGAGTTGAACCAATGATTATAGCGGACTGATTTCGTACACTAATGTGACGGTACCGTACACAGAAATTTCTCCGGCTGACACGGAAGTTCCACCACCACTTTCTCTCGACAGCACGGCGCTGGCCATCTGATAATGTCCAACAGGGGCCACGACCGACACCCCTCCCTCCATGACCTTCATAATTCGTACTAATTGTAGTTTCAAGGATTGGGCCAACGTCTCGGCTTTGGCCTGAGCTTTTGATGTGGCAAGTTGTAAGACTTCAAGTTTGTTGGGCTGTTCATTTTGTAATCCCCAAGAAATGCCCGAGAAATGATTGGCTCCTACGTTGAGCACTCGATCCACCACCTTGCCAACAATATCCAAATTGCGGATCTCCACGTTAACCTGATGGACGACCCGATATCCAAGAATACGAGGAATGGTCTGTTCCAACGACGCGCCCTTTGATCGCCGAGGCGGGGGAGGATATTCAGGAATGACATTCAAGGAGGTCGTTTGTATAAATTTTGATGCAATCTCTAACTTTCGACATTCTTGAAGCACCCGAGCCATACGCTCTTGATTTTCTTGTTGGACTTTCGCCAATTTTTCTCCGACTGTTTCGACAGCAAAACTCAGGACCGCCTTATCAGGAGGAACATTCATCTTTCCCTCTGCAGAAACCGTTAAGCGGGGTTGATTCTGGTCATCTTCTTCCGCCCAACCGTTCACCGGCAGCACCAGCAAGAGGCCCACGAGTAACCAGCCCAACCCTGGTGTTGATTTTATTGTCGTGAACATTGACAAACCTCACAAATGTTTTTGAGAATGTCTTTCACTATGACCACATCCAAGCCTGCCTCAGCCCAACATTCACCTTCCTCAGAAATTCCTGATCGGCTTTGCATCTGGTGTCAAACCACGATGATGAAACGTCTTGTAGGGGAAGGCCGTTTTATCCATTACACCTGTCCAAAATGCATTTTCCAACATACGTCCAAGATACCTCCACCCTCGTCTTCTTCCTAAATTTTTTCTCACAACTTCTGTTTTAGAGAGAACTCCACATCAGTTAGAGGGAATGTTCAAAAAAGTTCATCTAGCAAGGCCGCAGCTGTTTTGACGGGCGGAGCGTACTTATGTACGTGAGCACGGCAAAAGGGCGAGAACGCCGCTAGCGGCTTTTTTCAACATTCCCTCAAAATAAATTAGAGACGATGCGTGTTCCACCAACCCAGGTCCCGATAATGCTGCCAATCGTGGGAAGCAGAAACGCGAGAAACACTCGTAACAGCCGACTCTTCCACCATCGACCCGGAAGGGCGATGTCTTCCGCCACTGTTTTAAAGTCCCGCACGAGCGGCGGTTGAAGATAGGCTTGCACAAATGCGGTTACATAACCCACACCAATAACCGGTGTGAGACTCGTGAATGGCGCGGACACAAAGGCTGTCAGGGTTGTCAACGGATGTGCCATCGCCAAGAGACCTCCAAGGCCGCTTGGAATACCATTCGCTAAGATCCAAAACAAGGCATTTTCTCCAGCGGCCTCGGCCCCTTTTTGCCAGCCGATCCAGGCAATCGACCCAACAATTAACGCAGGAATACTCCATCCCACGACCTTCCATATGGGAGAGACTGGAGGGATATAATCCAACTCTTCTAAGTCTACTGATTGTTGCTGTGCAATAGTTTGGCAAATACCTGCCACATGTCCGGCCCCGACCACCGTTACGGTCCTTGTCCCGGGAGCTTCGACCATTTTCTTCGCCAAATAGCGATCTCGCTCGTCAATCAGCACGACTTTGAGGGTGGGCACTTCTTTGCCCAACTCTTTCATCATCTCAGAGAGCACATCTTGTTTTTTGAGATTGCGGATCTCATCTTCTGAGACTTCAGTGGTATCAAAAATACTCAGGAAGAGTGAGGACATGAGCAAACTTTTTCGCCAAAATGGCGTGTTGCGCCAGGCCCGACGCATCGTTACTCGTACATCACGATCACCTAATGTCACCGGAACATTATGTTTTTCGGCCATCCGAATTGCTTCGAGCATTTCCGTTCCCGGCATCACCCCAAGCTTATCGCCCAACCGTTTTTGAAAAGAGGCCAACACGAGATTGACGATGAGCGTGCTGAGTTGTTGCTGGCGAATGATTTCTTTCAGGTCCAACGATTCCCAACGGTTGGGATGGGAAATGGCCTCATATCGCTTGGCATCCAACTCTACGCAGACACCATCAGGATGCTCTTGCTCAATCACCAACTTGACTAATTCAACGGATTCTTGTGACACATGGGCCGTGCCGACTAAGATAAGGGTCTTGTCCCCAACGGTCACCGTCGTGACATCTGAGTCGTACTGCCCAAGAAGACCTGTAGGGGAATCTGGTACTGCAGAAGGTAAAGAATGATCGACATCTGACATACGCACACCTTGACATATTAGACAATAAACTTGTCAAGCTTGATCCGCGGACGTGCCTGATTACAGAGTTATTCCCCTAAGGATATCTTCTTTCCTTTAACATGAAGAATGTTAATATAGGCCCCAACTACTATTGAGAAAGCCATGACAAAGCGGAACAAACAACCTGCTCGACGATCTTCCACTTGGATATGGTTGAGTGCAGATGGTGCCCGATGGCAAATCAATCATACTTCGGATGGGATATGGTCATGTCCCATTGGCACAGGCGGGAAACGAGTCGGGGGCTGGGAACCCGGCCTTCCGTCAAGTTTGGGGGCTTGGCCTTGTCTAAAGAATCAGGAATAGAATCCCGATTAACGTTCTCCTCTAAAGATCAAAAAGGAAATTGACGTTATTGCCGCCCCATGACTTGACTGTGCCTTCGATGACTTTCTGATTGTCAGAATAGACCCAGACCGCCACATCTTCTAAACCCGTCAACTTTTTCATCTGATCCATGAGGACCAGAACGATTTTTCGCCCTCGCTCCCGATCAGCCGATAACCGGTGAAAGAATGTTTCTGTGACATGCAGTTGAAGCAAGTGCCCTTTGACTTGAACAGTCGTAATATCTTGATTGTTGCCCATCTGGTTTTTGATGGTCTCAGCAATTTCTTCGTTCGTTTTGGGCATAGGTCGTCTCTAGCTCTCTCATCTTGATAGCGTATTGTCAATGCTCACTCGGTGAAGCTTTAGGAAAGAGGTTTTGTCGCCTGTTCTAACCATGTACGTGTCTCAGCATCTACTTTGGTTTCTAAACATTCCCACACGCGAGCATGATACGCATCAAGCCATTCACGTTCCTGGCTGGATAAGAGATCCACGACTATTAACCGCCTGTCAAATGGTACGACCGTCAACGTGTCAAATGCCAAAAAAGGACGGTTGGAATCTTTCGACATTTCTTCAGATTTGACCACTACTAGATTTTCGAGCCGAATCCCAAAGGCTCCGGTTTTGTAATACCCAGGTTCATTCGACACAATCATACCGGGTTTGAGCGCCACATCATTAGCCGACTTGGCAATCCGTTGTGGCCCCTCATGAACGCCAAGAAAACTACCTACTCCATGACCCGTCCCATGATCATAATCCAATCCTATGGCCCAGAGCGGGACTCGAGCCAAGGCATCCAGTTGGCTCCCTGTCGTTCCTTCTGGAAATTTAGCCGTGGCTAAGGCGATGTGGCCTTGCAGGACTCGAGTATACCGATCACGATGTTCGTTGGTCGGCTCCCCTATCGTTACTGTTCGTGTAATGTCAGTCGTCCCATCAAGATATTGGCCTCCTGAATCCACAAGATATAAGGTTCCCAGCTCTAATGGTCGGTTGGTCTCCGGAGTCGAATGATAATGCACAATCGCTCCATTGGATCCAGCACCGGAAATCGTCGGGAAACTGGCATCTTCCCACCTTGCTTGCTGCTTTCGACAGTCATCTAAATAGGAGGAGGCTTGTAATTCGGTCACCTGCCCACTCGGTGTTTCGCGAGCCAGCCAAGCTAAAAACTGACAGACAGCTAGCCCATCACGTTCATGAGCAGCATAGGCGCCTTGAATCTCCACGGAATTTTTACAGGCCTTGGGCAACGCGCAAGGATCATCGCCATGAATGATTCGCGCCCCATGTTTGGTCAATGTCGAAAAAATCCAAGAATTGGTTTTCCTAGGATCACACAACACCTGCTGGCCTTGTTGTCCCAATTGCTGCAAGGCCGCTTCAAACGCTTCCGTCGATTCCAGGGAAACATCCGGACCGAGATGCGAGGCCAGGCCAGGGCTGACTTTTCTGGAATCCACAAATACCGCCACCCGCCCGGTGGCATAGATAATGGCCTGACACAAAGGTAACGGCGTATGCGACACGTCACTGCCTCGAATATTGAGCAACCACGCAATGGAGTCAGGCGCACTCAACACAACGGCATCAACATTGTCCTCGCGTATATTCTTCGCTAAATCCTCCCGCTTCTCTTGCGAACTTTTTCCTGAGAACTCCAAGAGATGCGCCTGAATCAGGCCCAGAGGAACAGGAGGGCGCTCATGCCATACTTGATCAATCGGGTTAGGGGAACGGCCCACCAGTTGAGCTCCGGATCGTTCACACGCTTTCTGATATCGTTCAAGATCTTTTGGCGTATGGAGTTTCGGATCATAGCCAACGCGATCAAGTGAATCGGCATGTTGTTCAAGCCACATAGCAGGAGGATGGTCTCCGCTATGATTAAAAGAAAAATCCTGCTTGTTCACCTGATCAGCGACTTGGAGGGTATATCGGCCGTCGACAAACATCGCGGCTTCTTTCGCCAGAACAATCGCCGTACCAGCAGATCCCGTAAACCCGGTCAGCCAGGCTAACCGTTCGGCGCAAGCTGGCACATATTCATTTTGATATTCGTCGGCATGAGGCACGATGAAGCCGGTCAGATCTAGACGTTGTAGTTCGCACCTTAGTGCTTCTATCGGTTTTTGGTTCATAGAGCCGTATTATTCTTAAGTCACAGGGCGATCTTCGGCATGCACAGAGAAGGATTCGATCAAAAGGATAGCATATTCCCTTTTGATCTTTCCGAATCAACTAGATAGCGTCGTCACGAGATGAGAAATATGCGATGATTCGCCGAACAAGGAGGGACGGCGATGCGCCTGACTCACCGACGACACGATATGTCGGACCGGTTCTGGAAGATTTTACAACCGTTGCTACCTGGCCAGAAAGGGGGGTGGGGTGGGCAAGCCCGGGAGAACCGCTTGTTTCTCAATGCTGTGTTCTGGTCAAATCTCAAACGACTGTGTGCGCCAGAGTCGATAGTTCACTGCCTGCATGAGATAGCGGCCAAGACAAAAGAGAGGCTGTGTGAGTTCATGGAGTGTGAGAAACCGTTGAGCTTGTCTCGCTAAAGCACCACTGCGCATATGCTAGGCCCGTTGCCGCGGCGGCTGAGGAGTGAGGGCGACGCGAGTGTTGGCGTAGACGGGATTGCGATGTTCTCCCGTCGGCATGACCGCTCGATGGGCGGCGGCATATCTGCGGAGTTTATCCATGAAGAGCCGGCGGCGGAAGAAGCGGGCCGCCGCTTTTTCCTTCCGTAATATCAGATGGCGTTGCTAGCTGATGGTTGCGGGCTTCATGCCGGGCAGTCTGTCAGCAGTGCGTTTAGGTGACAAGGCCGCATTCGGATAGGGAAGCCATAGTGACGTCATGATATCAAGGACATAATGAACGCAACTTGCCCCCCCAGGGAAATGAACGTATCAATACAAGAAAATAGTCGTAGCTAGAATTGTGACAATCGAGACCACGATGGCTTTGCTATTGATAAAGGGTATCCTTCGCCTCTTCAATAGATCTTGTTTTCCAATACACAAGAACCCGATGGTTCTGGAATGAATGCAAGAGAATGCCCTAGTAGGCTAGGGTAAACGCAAAATATCCGCATATTCAAGCTAAAATCTTGATCGATGAAAAATTTAGGCGATAACAGAAGACAGCGTCAGGAGATATCTGACAAGACTATCGGACACTTACGCGTGCTTCAGGTGAAAGAGTCTCATACGGATCCCTGGTGTATGTTGCTTCATACGTGGTTCATGGCAAGGTTGAGTGCATCCACGGAAGTGTGTATCAGACACCGTCAGAAGTCTTTCTGGTAATCATGTTGACTCTGCATTAAAATATTATGGGCACCTCTAAAAACCGTCTTTTTCCGCGATCGCGGCGTCACCCGCGTGCTCAAATCCTCATGTATGCGCTTATACACTGCGGTTTTGCGCGCGCGGCTTCCTTGCCCTCACGAAAAAATCCTGGTTTTTAGAGGTGCCCTTATCTCTTTATGAGAAACATTGAAGGCTGTTGTGTTTTTGATAGCGTGTTTTACCCTCAAGCCGCTGTCATTGTTGTCCGAAGTAAGACAGAAATCGAAGTATCTTGAGAAACTCCTCTTCCATCTCGTTCGCAAATTGATCATGAAACAGACACAAAAAGTGAATGGAATGACCTACGGTTATGTTCGAGTAATGCTCCTGTTCCTGCTTTTTGGGTTGCTTTCTAGTTCCCCTGTATTGGCGACAGTTAGCACCCAAGACATTCCAGTTGTCGAAAACCCGCAAATGTTATGGAAAGTGCAATCTTCACAAAATACTATTTTTCTGGCGGGGTCGATTCATGTTTTGCGGAAAGAGCATTATCCTTTGCCGCAGGTGTTTGAAGATACGTTCAATGAATCTTCCAGAACCATCTTTGAAGTGGACCTAGATGGCCTCTCCTCTCCGCTTGCCCAAATGAACATGTTGAGAAAAGGTCTCTATCTCAACGGAGAGAGCTTACCGAATGTCTTATCGCCAGCAAGTTATGCTGCAGCCAAAGCGAGTTTGATTGAGCTTGGACTGCAGATCGAAGCTTTTCATCGTATGAAGCCCTGGATGATCGCCACGGCGATCATGGCGTTAGAACTTCAAAAATTGGGTTTTGAAAGTGCCTATGGTGTTGACCAGTATTTTTTTGAAAAAGCCCAAGCAGCGGGGAAGGCCATTCAAGGGTTAGAGACCGTGGAATTCCAACTCAATCTTTTTGATGAATTACCGCTCTCGATTCAAGAGCAATTTCTCTTGCAAACGTTAGAGGATCTGAAAAATCTCGATCAACAAGTCAGCCAAATGGTTGCAGCCTGGAAGCAAGGGAATGTGCAAGAATTGGAAACCTTATTGATCGGCATGCATGAATATCCTGAGCTGAATCAAGCCATCGTCATCGATCGAAACAAGAATTGGCTACCCCACATCGAACAAGCCCTTCAGGAACAAGCCCCAGTCTTTATTGTGGTCGGGGCTCTGCATCTTCTAGGGAAGCAAGGGTTAGTCGCCCTCTTAAAAAATAAAGGCTATTTGGTGGACCAGTTGTAACGAATGCGTACCAAGTTGTTTTGAGCCTCTTTATTCGTTACTGGGTTAATTGATGGAATTTCCGGTCATTGAGAATCCCACTTCCACGATGAATCTGAAGAATCGTCCCGTCTCGATCAAGCAGAACGTAGGTCGGAAAAGCCCGAATACGAAAATCTCCGGCCATTGTCTTGTTGACATCATAGGCCGTTGGAAATGTAAAAGTCCTAGGATGCTCGTTGACGTATTCTTCGACCTTTTGGCGCGATGCTGAGGTGCCAATAGCCAGTACTTGTAAATCCTCGGGCATGTCGTCATGGTAATAGTCGGCGAGTTTTGGCAATTCTCGTCGACACACGCCACACCATGGTGCCCAAAACATGAGCAAAGCCTGTTCCCCTTCCAGCTTAAAATTTGAATAATGCGTCCCATCTAATGATGACACGTGAAAGTCAGGGGCTTCTTCACCAACAAACTGAGCGGAGGAGGGATTGATGCTCAAGCCTTCAAACAGCACGAAGAGGCACATGAATACGGCAAAGGTCGTGGTGCGTGGAACGCGTAGCAGATGATGATAAAAAATTCCCCTCCTCATAAGTGCCCCTCCAATCCTGTAAGGCTAAATATCGGTCTCTTCAGAAATTGTCGGCCGACGGTTGGTATGTCTAAAGGATGACGATAATGGAGCGGAAAAGGGGAAGCGAAAAAATACAGAAAAGACAAGGGAAAACCCCAAAAGAGACCTGTCGAGTGAACGGTCTCCTTAGAGAAAAAATCAATGGGTTGTAAGGTAAAGAGAAGGGGTTACGGTTTGATATACAAATAACCCTCTTTGTGTGGATCCGCCGCGCGCTTGACAGCCACTGGATGCACGGTGGGCTGAAACTCTGCCACGAGTTTTTCCAAAGGTGTTCCAACCAGTTTCATCGAGACTTGGCATATTTCAACTTGTGCGCCTTTATCGATAATCACTTGCAATCTATTACGTAACACTGGGTCTACAGTTTCTTTTTCGAAGAGTTTCATGCTGGGCTATAGACCACGAGCACCACATCGATTTTGTCCGGCCCATCCTTGGCCTCAATGTGCTTATTGATTAAGGCCATCGCATATTTGGCCACACTCGTATCTTTGTCATCCACGTCGTAGAGCATTTTGGTTTTACCTGAATCTGCCAAGACTAACCCAGGAAGGGTAAAGAAGTTCGGGAGCCAGTAATCCTAAAGTCAAAACGAGAAATTGAAGTCGACGGATTACTTGAATCAACATAAAAAACCTCCGTGACGAAACCACATTGTTCCGATAAAAAATTGACGGAACGTCTTTCTGTCGATCATACATGCTGGCATGAGGTGTGTGAATAGAGCGAGACGGAAGAACAAGGAGGTGGTAAGCTTGAATCAGAAAAATAAAGCAAATATCAATAGTCACATGGGAGAAGCCTGAATATGATTACGGCAATCGGGGATGTGCTACGACGATGTTATGAACGCGGATGGATTACCAGTCGAGATGGCAATTGTAGCCTTCGGCGGGCCAGAAGTGTGTATTTGTATATCACCCCATCCGGATGGCGAAAAACCATTGTTCATCCGGAACACATGATCAAAATTAAATTTGTGGACGGACAGCTGCAAGTGCCGCCAAACACCAAACCTTCCGGTGAACTGCACATGCATTATTTATTAACCCGAGGGATGAATCGTACACGGGCTGTCGTCCATGTGCATCCCACCCATGTGGTGGCCGCCATCTATCGAGGGTTCGATCTTCAAACCATTTGCCAACATTTTCCAGAAATCTACCGTTATACCCGTATCGGTCCAACTGTGCCAGCCCTCCCGGCGATTAGCTCAGAACTTGGTGAAGCCACGGCCCATGCGTTAGGGGTCACGGAGACAAACCCTGCTGGTGATTTCGATATCGTCGGGCAAGCTAATCATGGCGTCTGTTCTATGGCCTCTGACCCTTGGTCGGCCTATGAACATATTGAACGATTGGATCATATTTGCCAAATCGTCCTTGCCAGCGGCGTCTCACCCTAGCGGGATGGTGAAAATGGCCGTCAGTGTTGTGCTTGCTTCACCCGGAGACTCAAGGGACAAGAGTACGCTTCGCCTCCTCGCTTCCTACGGCCGGGCTGAACGCCCATTTTGACCATCCTGTGACTCGGTAATTGGTTGTCAAGTTTTTTCATTTTCCATCTTCCTTCGGCAAATCGTCATAGTTTCTTCTCATAGTTTTCATGGGGGACTCAGTTGCCGAGCCTTCTTCAATATGGAAGAGAGCTTTGAAAAGGGCTTCCGTTTCTCTTGCTGAGTAACTTGGGACAAGTTATCATTTTTGTTCTGACCTATACAGCATAGAACAATCACTGGTTCATTCACGTAGAAAGGATTATTAATGGCTTCCAAGAAATCTGTTCGTAAGGCCTCAACGAAAAAAACGTTAAAAATAAAAACGGCTTCCAAGAAAAAAGCTGTCGCAAAAAAAAATAAGGCACCTTCGGTTTCAAAAACGACGAATACCAAAAGAAAGGGTAAATTGGGTTCAAGAACCAAAGACACCGGAACAGCGAAGAAACCCAAAAAGGTCACTAAAACTTTGGCTAAGAGGAAAGCTTCGGCTAAAGGAACTTCTGGGCAGAAAAAGGCTGTGGCGAAGAAAACAACAGGGGCTCCAAACAAGACAGTGATGCAATCTGTTTCTAAGCCGAAATCCTCAAAAACTGCCAAGAAAAAACCGTTGGTTCAAAAAAGGAAAACGTCCATTGCAAAGAAAACGATTAAATCTAGCGAAGCGAAGAAACCTGCAAGTAAAAGTGCCGAGTCTTCAGCTCAAACTGCTCAATCTGTCCTTAAAGGCAAAGAATCTCCTCTTTCCTCGACGGAACGCTACAATATTGGCGGGCTCTTTGCGTGCGCGATTGAACGTCAGCATGATCCTAATTTTTCACGTCTTCGTAGCGTTCTTCGTCATTTAGATCTTTCTTCACAAGAAAAAGATAATCTCATTCGCTTATCAGAAGGGTTCATGATTCCCAAATTGTTTGCCGAGAACCTGGAAGAGCAAAAAGTGAACCAATTACTCGCTGACTTGGTGAAATTTTCGACGGCAGAAGGAGGCTACGAGAAATATTGGCGTGAAGAAATTCAGCAAATCGGATTTTGGCTGGGCGTCTTCCCTGCGCAATTTCAAGCAATTGAACAACAAGCCAAACGGTGACGCCGAAGAGGCTAGGCGAGTGTGAAGTCCGGAAGGGTATCCTTGAGTTCCTTAGTTGTAATAGTCAGAATTTGATCTGGCTGACAGTGCCAGTTTTGGCTCAAAGCAGACACTCACGAGCTTTGGGAATCAATGACCCTTCACGACTCACAGCGGATATCCAGTTTATGGTAATTCCAAATAATTTCCACATGGTTCTTTATTCTGGCCTCTTTACGCATTGTTTCCCGCTCCGAGGCCTGCAGGCTGGCCAGCGGAGAGGGGCATGTGATGCCAGGGCCCCTTGTTTGAGCGCAGCGAGTTGGGGTACCGCACCTTCTCTTTGCCCCTGCTCCATCGAATGAGGCTAGACTGGGCCTCACTCTTGCCTGGTGCGTCTCGAAGAGCGAAACTTTTGTGTTGAGGCCTTTTGCCTCCACAACAACGGTTGCACCCTGCAGGATGCCCGAAGCAAAACCTCGGCTGCCGGATCGACACCCGGCCGGAGCATCTTGAGCCCCCTGCTGGTAGAGACGTTTCTTCTTGTTCATACGAGAAAACCATAGGGAAGTTATTTGAAAAGGCTATAGAACTCTCTGCAAAAGTCAGTTGAGTTGAGATTCTTGTTCTCTCGGATGGTTTTTTGCAGGGGGGCAGATCTCACTCGCTCGATTCCTGCTTCTTTGCTCCCTTTGTTACAGGTTGTCTGCGCCACTTTTCTGGAAGCTCGGTTGGATGAAGCTGGCTTGAGCAAGTCGCGCCGGCCGAAGAATAGATTCGATAGCGCGCAGAGCCGCGTGAACGGCGCCCCGTTTTTGGCCAAGCTCTTAGACCGGAGCTTGCGGTGCCCCCACAGGGGTTTGATCCCTCGGAAGGGATGCTCCACCTTAGCTCAAATTCTGGAATGTCGCCGATGGCGTTGCTTCTGTGACGCGGACAAGGGATGCTTACGATAATCTCGGTCCGAGAACCCAGAAGAGAAGCCGTCCTGCCGGGCTTGGCGTTTGGCTGCTTGCTTGCTAGAGGCGCTATCCCCAAACAGCGCCTGTTCCTCTCCATGTTGCCACTCCTCCCACAGCTGGCTGTCGTGTCTTTTGGCTGTCGTCAATTCGGTCGAAT
>WURV02162830.1:0-15390 GCA_011762755.2 Epimenia babai | reverse complement strand
GGATATCTAATCGGGTGGTGTAGACCTTCCTTTCCGTCGCACATACAGACACTATGACACCTCAGATAAGGGACTAAAGGTGTATTGTAACTGTATTGTAGACAGTAAGCTGCCTTTCATGCGAGCGGTTGCAAGTTCGAACCAGCACAAACCAGGGATTTTTTCCCGCGTCTTCCACGATAGGAAATGAGCAAAATTTTCGTGCTCGAATATTGAGAAAGATACGTCGTGAAATGGCTTTTTATAAAAATATATTAGGGATGTAACCGGGTAATGTTGTACGTGCGACTGACATTTAATTATAAAGTAACACCAAAACCTCTCCTTTTCCCTTTTTTTCATTCGTTTACTTCCCTGTATATAGATCTTTATTTTGCCTCGCCACAAAACGAGGCTGACTTGGCTCAGTGGCAGGCGCGCGCGCGCTCAACGAATGTTCAGCCTTCCTCGACGGGTTAATTTCGGTAACCGGGGCTTTGCAGTCGCTTCACCCATACTTTTTAATTCTCTTCCGTCACACATTAGATAATGTACAGAGCTAAATACCTTTAAATCCAAATTTGAAACTTTTGTATTCTCTACTGTTTTTTTGCTAAGTTGACAGTCGGTAATTTTATAGTGCAATACTATGTAATTTTCTAATTTTTTACGTTTTTTGTGTGATATTTAACATAGTTTTACAGCGTTTTTATATGTCTTACACTGCAAATATGCGATCTGTGCTGTAATATGTTAGTTTTATTTTCTTTATATGTGATCTTACTGTATATGCCTTTTTTACTTTCGATTTATTCATAGTATACTGAGTTCGATTTTCAACCGTATTCCATGTGTTTCTAGTTAATCACAATAACCATAAATTTGTAAAGTGTCTTTGATAGCCATGTGTTAAAAGGGCATTATAAATCAATAAAATTTCATTTTCGTTTCATTTCATCCGCGTCTTGGCATGGTGTGGTGAAGATTCACTTCGCCAATGATGTCAAAACCGTATCAACCAGGTCAACTAACACTTGATAATAATTATCATAATACTTGTTACGCAGTAATTGGTAATTGCACCGTTCAGTTACCCCCAGACAGGGACCTTCAATGAAAAAATAATAATTACAGATACAGTACAAAAGGATTGCTATCATGGAGACAAGCATAGAATATACAGATCCAATGATTCACTAATTGAAGGAGAGTGGTTTTTACCTTAGATTTAGTAGCTGGTGACCGGTGCATAATCGAATTTCCGGTGACAAACCGTTGAGAAAAGATAAGCAAATGAGAAGCATCTGTCACCGAAGTGGACAGGACCAGTTTTAGTAACGGCGAGAGTGGTAAATGATGAGCGAAGGTTTGTGGGGGTGATGGCATTCTGAAGGTAGAGTGGGGATTGGCCATGTATAAATTGGTGAGTGAAAGGATGACTTTGGAACATTACGCGCAACTTTAGAGGTAGCCAGTGGAGGAGAGGAGTCCCGGGGTAATGTGTTAACCATGACCGTGGGAGGTAAGAGCTATGATCCGGGCCGCGGAATTTTTGAGTTTTTAAGGAGAGAAATTTCGTAGGCTGAAAGATTGAACAGAAGAGCATTACAGTCATAAAAGTTATTATAAGTTATCAATTTCAAATATATTTGAAGTTTGTTTTGAATTTGGAAACAGAGAAAGGACGAAATGTATTTTCGAATGTTCGAGAAAGCTGAAAAGATGCGACGAAGCATTTTTCGTATGATCTTGTCAAATGGACTTTGGTTTGTGGCAACGCGTCTGACCGCGGTGGAAGCACAATCGTTGGACGGCGAAATCGAAAAATTAAAAGTTTTTTTTTGATTCTTAATGTATATATACATATATTACTATTAGGTATAAGGATACCTATGTGATATCCGGGGGACCACAAATTAGAGACCAGCAGAGACTTCCGGTGTATCCTTGGGCAAGCTGAGTTATATTATCAAAATTTAGGTGGTCTACTTATCCATAAGTACCTACTAGAGTATTATTTACTAGAGTTATTCAATTATTGTAATATGTGTAAAAAGAATCAGGTAAATTATAATGGAAGGGCTCGCTGGCGCCTTTACAAAGGAATTCTTTTTGAAAGAAAATTTAGGGCGAGTGTGTAAAAAATCGGCTTTTATTCTTAACGCATTTTTGGCGGAGATTATCATGGGATTTCTAGCTTCTGTGACATTCAAGGTGGATAATTTGGAATATAATAACCATAGTAATAAGTAGGGAAAGAGGAAAAGCGGCATTTAATCGATATCATCGATATGATCGATATTGAAATCTTTTTTATACAAGGGAGCTAAATCCAGAGTATTTGGAAGCTCATAGGTTTTTAGTAAACATACCAGTCGATTCGAATAGATATATTTGTTAGCCCCCTTGAATATTTGTCGGGACGAAAACGCGCACAAAGGGAGGTTATAAGATATTTGCGAAAGAGATGCTATAAATACAGAAAATGTTTTAAGGCATCTCTACTGCGACCATCTCACGCTATAGCGGTGTGTATGATGATCGTGAAACGGGTGGGTAGGGGGGTAATATATCTTATCTTCTATAGAGACATGAGTCTCGAATATTGTATTGTGGGTAAAAAGGCTGTGTCGCCCTTGGTTACCGTTGCCACACAAAGTAAAACATGGCAGTTATAGGAGTAAAATTGATCGGTTAAGTCAAAAGAACGAAACTTCATTGGCATCTTCCATTTAGGGGTGAAGCTTTCGTTAAATGCAGCACGAGTTGACATAACCACGAGCGTGACTTGAACGATTTTGCCGGTTTCCAATAAATATATTTAAAATGAATATCTTCTAGCGATTGGGAAAAGCGAAATACAAAAAAGTCAATGAAGAAATGTTTTTCATCAAAATCGTTCTATGTGAGGCTCCCCATGGGGGCTATTTATTTAAATCTGACTAGTTTCTCTTGAATTTGTGGAACTCGACGTAATCAATTACTAATTTTACTTCTTGACCCCTCCAGGCCTAGTGTTTGACGTTTGCTACGAACGCCTTTACTTTGCCTATACGTAGGTATCAATTCTACAAAAGCCGGAATAAAGAAAAACGAATTTATTTTCCAGAGACGTCGCGCTTAATCCGAGAGCGGTTATGAAACTCCGAAGCGTGTATTATATCGTAATGTCGAAAAACATCTCATTTACGTAATACTGCTCGTTAATTTTACCATAAGATGTATATGGCTACATTAATTCTATGATATATTGATATTGAACAATATCTTTAAATACTGCGCCAACTAAGTATTCTTTTCGTATTATTGAAATAGCCTTGCACAAATCTTTGGTCTTTCCTAAGCAAAACCCGGGTTGCTGTGCTCGATCAGACAATGTGGGCAATTTTGTTTTACCGCTCGATAGCCAATAGATGTCACGTGGCAGCCGTGAATATTTAATTGCTGGAGGCGCGGACATTTGGTTGCTATAGCAACTATACCGTCATCCGTTACGGTATCGCAAAACTTTACACTAAGTTTTCGTAACTGATGACAATGTTCTCCAATCGCGACAAGACTTTCGTCCGTGACGTCGCAGTTACCGACGTCCAATGAACGCAGACTAGATGAATTTTCAGCCAATGAGACAACAGTATCGTCCGAAATAGAGTGACATCCCCTTATATTTACGTATCGAAAATTCTTACAGGATTGCGCGACGGCTTTCATCCCAACGTCGCTAACTTTTTCGCATTTCGCGACGCTGATGTATCGCAACTGGGAAAGCGTCCTTAATAATACCATGCCAACATCAGTGACCAGATTACAGTCGCTTATACTAAGTTCTAAAAGATCCGAGCAATGTTTAGACACGGCAGCGAGCGATTTATCCGTCAACAAGACGCATCGCCGCAAGTATAAATAACGCAGTCGCGTGCAGGCAGATGTCAACTCTCTCGTGACGTCATC
Source organism: Epimenia babai (assembly GCA_011762755.2). NCBI lineage: Eukaryota > Metazoa > Mollusca > Solenogastres > Cavibelonia > Epimeniidae > Epimenia > Epimenia babai. The sequence continues at coordinate 11,460 of WURV02162830.1, read as the reverse complement.
GGTAACGCTGGTACACTCGGACAGATCGACATATGTAAGCAACAATTGATGACGTAAGGATTTCTGGCGGAGCATGTCAGGGGAGAGGCGAGTCACACGGCGACAGCCTGAAACACGCAATTTGTGAAATCTTACGTTACGCTTTACTGATTATGCGGTTACACGCTAGTCTACACTACAAATCCAAAGAGCGTCGGGACGTCATCGTCTCCCTGTTTAGCGTTTCTCGCCCATTGGTGTGCTCGGGTGGCGTGCATAAAATGGTGAATCAATAAAAATACACTGTGTGCATTGTGATCAGCGTCACATAAGCAATAACAAGCTCATCATATATAGTCTACATAGATCGATAATATTTATCGCGAATTTTTTGGTGGGCTTTTCGGCTACAGTTTCGCTCGTTTCGCATACAATACGAATCGGCCCTAAACCAACATTTAGTGCATTTAAAAAGGTATTGTGGAATGCATAATTTTTTCAATGATTTTCCAAAATTCGACACCTATACCTCTTGATATATTCGGCAAATTGCATATAAATCGTGTTTTCTGCTGAAATTATATAGAGGCATATAGAATATTCCATATCCTTATGCAGGCTAGACGATATTATTGCTGCTAGAAATTTTATTGCTTACTTACCCGTTATATCAAGCTTCACGACGTTGACACAAGATGACAGAATTAGCGATATGCCTTCCCCCGTTATGCGCCTACATCCCCTAAGATCGAGAGTTTGAATTTCCGGGCACAGTTTTGCTAACGTCCGCAGTCCGCGGTCTGTGAGTCGCACGCAACCCGTCAAAGACACTCGTTGTAGAGCGAGACAAACGGACGGCGTATCGAAGCTCAGTTGTTTCGTAACGGCCCGTAACCCGCTGTCGACATTCACCCGTTCGTCCGTGATTCGGATCGCGGTCCACAGGGAGGCGTCCCAAACGAGGTGGAGCCAACGTCGACAAACGCGCGTACACCGACATAACATGTTCGTTTTTAGAAAAGACAGAATGTGTATGACGACGTCATCGGGCAGTGCGGAAAACGGCGAGCGGTGAATCCTCGATCGTCTCTTGTCGTAGCTGGGCGAAGACGAGCTGGCGTGACTTCGGTCTGAACCAAACCGACTAAATTCGCTCAATGCTTCGTCCACGTGCTTGCTTAAGGACGCGTCTAAACTACCATGCGATTCTCGGTGTTCAATACCGGAGTCCGTGTGCCTTTCCTCGGGCGATATATTATCATTTGTCCGGCCACTGTCGTTACTACAATGCATAATACTAGTATCACCTTCGCTCGTCGACGACGGGATACACAAAACTGGTTCGACCGAAATATCGTGATTCCCTACCGTGTCTGCGTCAACCAATATAAAGTTATGTTGGAACTTTAGCTGGGGATTATCAGTTAAATAATCCCTCGATACCGCGTCGCCATGTTTTCTGTAATCCGATCCGTCTACGTCCGGTCGTTTTGTAATATCACCCGGTTTGCCGCAGTTTTCAAATAGCACATTGTTTTTATAGTTCGCATTAACCGCATATACCTCAGCGTCAACCGTATTTTTAGACACAGATTCGGTGGCTGTTACTCTACGAAGATTTTCGCCGACGGGGGATGGCGATCCGATCCAATTCTTGTCTAACGATTTTACATCGCTCTGCAAGTTACCCATACAATCGTGCCGGTTATTTCGACCTAGCGCTTCTGTGTATGACGGCGGAATACGGGAAAGGGGCTGCACTGTCCGACTGGGATCGAAAAAATTAGAGAATCGACCAGTTTCGTAGTTCTGACTGACATCCGACCGGGATTCCGGTTGGGTATCTACATTAGATGCTGTAAGATTAATATAATCGCTGTTACATGTCGGTAGCGTTGAAGACAAAAATAAATTTAAAGAGTCCGCTCGCTCTGGTTTATGAGCGCCGTCTGTCACATTTTCGTTATTTCCTGTCTCCTTTCTCCCTCCCACACATGACTCTAACGCGCGATACGGATATACATTTTCATAATTTTGATGTCTTTTGGACTCACAATCATTTTTGGCCATTTCGCGTGTATCGAATTGAGAAGAGAGACATTTAGGAGATGTATTGACATAGTTGACATTTCGAGACGTGCCAAGTCCTTCAACGATCTTTTTGGGGTTACTGTGCGATTCGGAAATACCACGTAAAGATGTGAAATTCGAATTAAGATCGCGGTGTATTTTGATTCCTGACATATCAACGTAATTGCCTTCGTCGGTGGAATCAGCATTGATTTGGTGGTTATCAGCGTAACTATCGGTAGGTGAATTTAAAAAACCCGTGGTCAACGAAACGGGCGACACGTTAACGTAAGGTGCGTTCAGACTTTTCATATTGGCACCTTCTGGTGACGTTACTCGATAGTCCCAGGTCTGATTTGACGAAGGAACATTTTGATATTGGTTTCCTTTTTCCGTAGAATGATCGTTTATTCCTTTTTGGTTTCCACGAAGTCCTGCGTTATCCACGGATTCGTTAAAAAGCCAATTTTCGCCGATCTTCTCGTGCGTTTCGGGTCTAGAGTGACTGTTACAGTGGAATACTTGTCTGTTTTCATTCGATTCAACGCGAAGGGCTGGTACCGATCTCCACTCACCGAATCGTTTGACGAATGACGGTTTTGTAATGTACTTCCTGTCACCAAACGTCGTCTGCGAGTTATCCGTATCGGACGAAGACGACGTTTCGTGAGTCCACTGCGAACCACGCTGTAAAATCCGACGCTTTTGGTCATTGTTGAACGCCGGGCAATTTCCTCCGTCAATGCTGCACGCAGAATTCGCACTTCGATAACCAAAACAATTTATCGTTTGCGGATTATCTATTGCACCGTTATATCGTGAGGCAATATATTCAGACGAATAAGACGCCCAATTCTTACTAAGCCTATTTAATTCATCGCAATGTCTCACATTGTATGGTTCTATATTTTGATAGTTACTGCTACACGAGTTTTGAACTGTCGCTCTATGGCCCTTCGGATTAGCAGCGGCTCGAACTTCTCCGTAAATGCCTTTTATTGGGGATTGAAAATACTGGGAATTATTTCGCATATCTGTCGCCATCACGTTTGATGACGCCTGCGGCACGCGTGCTACGTAAGATTCACTATCATTTATAAACGGCGTATGTCCGTGAGCAATCGTACGTTGCTCAAGCGGAAACATCGTAACAAAATCGGCGTCCAGACCTACGTATTCGGCCGAAGTGATTCCCGCACCATGTTGTGATTAACTGCCCTTGAAGGCATAAACTCGGTGTATAACGCTTCCAGCTTCGACATCTCACAACGTACAGTGATCCAGGCGTTGTTTAGGGTTTAGAACGCATCCAGCCTTTAAACCGTCTCGTTGCTCATATCTAAAACAAAGTCACGCGAAAGGCTAATGCTTAACATCGAACGGTATTGAATAAATCAGGTATAAATAAGTTGAATAAATAAGTAACGTATTTTTATCTGCAAGAAATTGTGGTTTTTGAGTCGTGAATACAGGGTTCACGTATTTCGAACGTATCGTTTACAACAGTATCGCCAACGCCATTACTAGCATTACTCCAACGTGAAGGCGTTCTTCAGCAGTTCGAGAAGTCGCTTCGAAGAATGTTTTTAACAAAATAGTAGTTAGGCACACTGTAAAAACATAGATATGTTTTATAATAATATTTTTTCTATGAATTCAATTTTTAAGTCATGCCGTATATAAACATAGATATCAACTCTAGAGCAAGATACGAACAAGACTTCACGATATTGCTCAAACTGTAAAAGGCACCGCACATATATATACAGTACAATGATTTATCGATATCAGGTACATTCCACCTTAAATACGCCTCGAAGATGTTGACATCGTGTTACGATATATCGATAAGTTTCGGTTACAGCTTACATAAACTCGCGATCTGTCCGTACAGCCGTATAGTAATAAATATTCACGAAATATTTACGTACATGCCGAAGCATATATGTAAACCGGCAGTTACATAACGTCTACAGCAGGCGCCATGTACACGATAAGATTAGAAACACGCTGTTTCATATTCAATAATATACGCATTAAGTTGAATAACTTGAGTATAATAGAAAAATGCGAAGCTTGGAATGCCTACGGCGAAGTACTTAATATCGACGCGTCCCCGGCGTCGTGTTCCGTACAATAACCCTATACTTAGATATATTATAATTATATATTGGTATATAAATATTTACTTGACTGACGAGGAGTATATCTATTTTCTGTGTATATATAAAATATCTTTGATCGAACTCCACTTATTAGCCTAGCTGTCACGCACACACTTTGCATGAGTGGAGATATATAGAACATCGGCCAATTAAAGCGACATTTAGTACGAGTGTAACGTTAATGGGGTGACAATAATTGTGGTTCTATAAATAGCTGGAGAGAAATGCACAGAAAAAACCTCGCCTCTAATTGGACCCGAACCGACGACCTCCGGATAACCGATCTGGTGCTCCACTAACTTTTTCTGCGCATACTCGCCAACTGTTTAATATGAGGCTGATCTGTCTTTAACGCGATTGGCACACTCGATATTTGAAATGCGTGAATCGCGGGTTCGGTTGATGTTGATGCTAATCGATGACGATTACGATGACGACGAGGATGACGACGATGACGAGATATATGACGAAATATATCAAATATAAGTGTGCTTTATTGGTCTACCTGTTAAACGTACTGGTACCTAACAGCAATAAAAAACATCGAATTATACACACCCCGATCGAGGGTGTTTATCTACTTTCTACGGTTATTATCTACAACCGCGAACGTGTAGAGTTATACATAGTCCTTTGTTGCATAATTCAAATATATACAGGAGTCCACAATTCAGTCAATTATACCGCGTGTATTCGACGAAAATATATCTATCTAGACGCCCGCCGATGTCTGAACTAATCCCGCGTTTTGTCTGGGCGCTATCTTTTTACAAGAGATCGCTTTCGCAAGCAAATACGTACACTATATTTATTCGTTTATTAGTTCCTTATCTAAAGATATACTTGGCTTTTTATCGTCGTTATTACCACGTCTGTATTTACAAAACTATAAACGCTGTTGCACTTTTACCCAATGGTCGTGTTAAAGTCTTACCATGCCTGGGTTGTATTAAAGATTCCTATAGTCGATTATGCCATTAATAATTACTGCGATCGTTGAATGAAATGGACAAATATTATAGCTCGTTCTCGATATACATTTAGAACTAATATTAAATTATATTGATTATATTAATAATTATTATTATTTTAATTTACAAGTTATTTCGCTTCGCTGGTATATCGAACTGTGTGATTTTATTATATTTTTTACAATTTATTACAGCAACGAACATAAGTGCTTTCCGTAACGGACATTTCAAGTGGATCTAGTATACCGTGTGCATCACATACGTTATGACTTGTATAACGAAACTATCAACCACAATGTACGTGACAGTTATGAATTTATAATTTAACGCACATTTATAGCCGTGTTAGCTATGAACCGCATTTAATTTTAACAAAATTCGTTTCTTAGTACCGACGTACCTTGAAATGAAATGAAATTTATTTGTTTAAAGTGTACTTATTAGCAGAGCTGTCAAATACACTTTACATGGAACAATAGTCTAATGGGCTAAGACTATAATGTAATTACTTAAATTATAGAAAATTAACATCTAACAGTATACAGGTAATACAGATTAATGTTAGATACAACCATGTACATTTAGAGTAAACATGAAATGGATAACAATGTTGAATAATATGGTGGAAAACAGAACAAGTATCAAAAAAGGAAAATAGAACAAATATCGAAAAAAGGAAAAAAGGAAAATCCTATGTTGGATATAGGCCGATCACCGAAGTTCTCACGGTGTAGGCCATTATAGGCCATTCCAGGCCCTTTACAAAGCTCGTTGATGCGTTTAACAATACCAATGGATTAGCACCTCACGTTTACAAGGACAGCTCAGTGACAAGTTCTATTTATTTTTTTTTTTTAAATAAATAAATAAATAAACAGTGATCCGCGTCGAAACGTATTAAAACGTATCAAGCTTCACTGGTACTTCGTTATCCATAGCAAGGTTGACCAGAGACACGACAATATAGTACTTGGGTCGAAAATACTGCATAAAAAACTTTATTAGCAAAAAGTCTATGTGAGAAATCTGCATCTAGTCCAAAATTCAACATATTCACTGAAATTTATAGACCGTCTCAGTCAGCTAATTCAGGCTCTCAGATGAGGTTTACAAAGGATATTTATGGCAGCTATTCAGCTCAGATACAGTACCTTTGACACTCGAATATCGCCCGTCAAGGATGATATCAAGTGTAAACTCATTTCAAAGACAGGTATGTCCGAGTAAAAGGATTTTCTGAATTTCATCATGGAAAGTTTGGCTGGTGGGTGGTCTAGGACATACAACCTTTCTGTTACGAGTTTTTTACCACTTAACTATCTGCTTCCCCATGCAGAAATGACGCAGGAAAAACTTTACGTGTCTACGTACGAGAGGAGAGGCTATAAATACTAACGAGGTCATTGAATAACTTGTTAGCGATGTAGCCCGTGGCTTCCGACAGGCGAATCACAAACGTAGTGCCGTGTTTATCCTCCGCGTAGTAATCCTCAATGTTACTCGACAGGGTTTCTAACATCAGCACATTTTGCTACAAGGCAAACGAAAGTGTGGAGAACTTCAAAATTCAACTTATTATACAACTATCTTAGTCGCAGAACGCATCAAAGACTGTATATGGGGCACAGATATATCCGGGTCAAAGATTGCATCTAGATATCTAAAGTCTGTATAAAATATTTAGGTCAAAAAACTGATCTTGATTGGCAGAATATAGTTAGTAATGTAATGTAGTGTATTTAAATAGCACAGATTCTGTAAAAATCAATAAAAATTTGTTACAATCACACGTGCTTTACAATAGTTAAAATCACACAATTACTGGTGCTTGTCCAGGTAACGATATACATTCATAAACATACCTGGTGCTTGTCCAGGTAACGATATACATTCATAAACATACCTGCAGCTCATCCAAATAAGCTTGAACGTTTCTCATGAACGTACGCAACGTTCTCTCTACACTCCTGAAGTGACTTTCAACTCTCAGAAAATTTTCGTCTTTCGTCTGCCGACCAATAAAAAACAGAGTGTACCACCACGCCGTTACTAAATCACCACTCCAGTGAATTAGGAATGACTCATTCTCCATCTAACCGCAAGTAACACACTCCTTTTATATCGCCTCTTTGAAAACAACGAAATCTCAAATTCTTGTGATAACGGAAATAAACGGAGTTTTATAACGCTAATTTTTAAATGGTGTAAAATATGAAAATGTCCGATATGAAGTGGATGTTTGGAGTGATGTTTTATTTTAATCACTCAGCCAAAGACGATGATGACAGTCACTGTTTGTATTAGTGAGCAGATACCCAGAGTTAATGATCTCTCCAATACCGTAGCAACAGTTACCTGGCTAGTTACGCCGATAGAGCTGGTTATGCGCCCCTTAATTCGAGCCGATTTCTTTTTTAATGAGTGGAACGAGATGTTCTTCGTAGATTTTTCCTGCCGGTATTTGTAAACTGCAAGGATATCGGGTGGTTTCACATGATCATATTGAATGTAGCACGGTGATTGCTAGTTTTGGGTATCACGCGTGACCCCGGGCTGCACGCACTGTGGCTCGAGTCAACAATATTACTGGATCAAAAATACATTTATGCAAAAAACTACCAGGTCAAGAATAAATTGGGTCAACTGAATTACCAGTAGGATGGGGAAAACTATACAATGAGATTAATTATGGAATGGGCTGAATAATACAACTGTGCTAAAAATAGAATATGGTCAATAATAAAACTGGGTTAAAAATAGAATGGGGTCAACAATAATACCGAGTTAATAATAGTAAGGGATCAATAATAAAACCAGGTTTATCACAGAATGGGGTCAACAATAAAACCAGGTTAATAACAGAATGGGGTCAACAATAAAACCGGGTTAATAACAGAATGGGGTCAACAATAAAACCACGTTAATAACAAAATGGGGTCAACAATAAAACCGGGTTGATAGAACAAAACAATTGGGTCTACCGTACCTCTTACGATGACTTACCGAGATCCTTGCCACGTTTGTACTCATTGATGGCAGTTGCTACGTCTGTCATAGCATTCACTGCCTGGAGCACGTGCTCCTTGTCTGGGTGGTCATCCTCCGTCGACTGGTTCGTGATAAACACAATAAAACAAGTTACGCATTCATTACCTTGATACCCCGAGTGCTGTGTGTATAAAGTAAGGCCCCTACATTCGTGAGTTCCCAAGAAGCGAGTGAACACTATCATTTACATACCACGCTTTAAAGATGTGAAGCTTGCTACATGACAGTATGCAATGAGGTACTTTAATGAGTGAGCTGTATTGTGTAATAGACAGGAGGACAAACGGGCCTCAAGAAGCCGGCCTGACTATTGAAAAAAAATTAAAAAAGGAAACAAAGAACAAAAAACAAAGAAAAAATGTAAAAAAGAAGCAAAAGAAATGCTTGAATATAAGTGAAAACTTAGAAAAACTTAGACACTCAGATATCAACCAAACAGGCTTCAAAACACTTATAGGGATATTAAAAAGAACAAGCAAAACAGGCTACAAAACACTCATTCGGATATTAAAACAAAAGGTCAAAGAGGCCTAAAAGCAATCTTCTGCAGCATTAAAAAATTTTTTTAATTGGTTCGATGATGATATGATTAATGAATCTAAAAGACCAACGCAATGATAATATCTATCATATTATTACAACAAGCAGTTCTTGAGAAGATATTTTAAGTAAAACTGCTAAAAATCACCAGAAGTTACTTCCCCTTGGTCAGATGATGATAGGCGCAACAAATCTAAAAGAGACCAACTCTAGGAGAATATATGCCAAATAACAAAGCACTACGATAAATTGTTAAGATGATTTTGAAGAAAATGTTAACATCGGATTTGACGATGGACGAAATCCAATCAGAAATGCTCACCGAACTCGAGCTAGAAGAGGTAACACTGTATCACCTCAGGTATGGATTAAAGTAAGCTTTTGCATACATGTAGTCAACAAGGCGTTAAGCGTGTACTGTAATCGTCAATTGATTCATAGGCCTAGCTTGTCTACAATTGTTTACACAGTATTCATGCTATGGAGAGCGATGTTGAATGAAGTGATTTTTAAAGAGCGTCTGTAGTGTTCCAACTCCCTACACACTGTACAAAGTTAATTGATGAATATGCAATATAAAGGGCCAAACACACTAAAAAAGAACAAAAAATTGATAAAATGTTGCATCCTACAAGGAAAATATCCATTGGGAAGAAACTGTTGGTAAATTAGACAAATTGTAAAGCAGAATAGAAAAAAGCACAGAAGAAAGAGATTGAAACCAAAATATCTATTATTCGATTTCATGGGCAGGCACCCTAAAAAATAACAAAAAAAATATATGTTGCATCCTAAAAAGCACAGAAGAGAGAGATGAGACCAAAATATCTTTCATTCGATTACACAAGCAGGCTAACCTTGAGAAGCTCGTTGAGCAGAAGCGGGTACTTCAGGATTCTCTGAACGGGTTTGATGAGGAGTGAAGAGATATCGAACACATTCATTTCACGCTTGATAACTTCCATCACGCGTTCTAGGTACGCCTGCACCTCGACATTCTCCGTATACTGCGTTCAGACATGTTTCCTCTACTCGACGACTCATGAATATTAATGAAGTGCCGTATAAGGTAGTCTTATTATTCATAGCGCAATTTTAAGTTGACGCATTCATGAAAGAAATGTGATCACAGACAATATCTGGGAGATACCTAAACCAGACCAAGCCTCAAATCTGATGTAAGTTCATTACAGAAAAGTGGACAGTTTGAGTGTTGCTTCACAACCAGGTAGCTGTGTGTTTCATGGACTCGATAGCACTGTGTAGTCAATCGAAGACTGGCTATCCATCCACCTACTGAGCTCAGGCCCTCCCAAATTGGTTAATTGTAATGGATGGGTTACTTAAGGTTCAATAACTACGCAACCATTCTAATCGCGGACTGATTAATGACTCATGCAACAGATCACGGACGGATCATCACAAGGCCATAGAAGGTTGGAAATTACACAACAGATCAAATATTTGAATTTTGAAACATGACCAATGAATATAAAATATAAAAAACTCAGATACGTCCATGTCTTCGATGTTAATGACGAGATAATGAATGACACTTGAGACTTGCGACGTGAGTAAATTATTTACTTTTAGAGATAGTGATATCAAAAATGCTTTAACCCTTAGCGCTCTGTTGTCACAGAAATTTATTGCTATAGTAATGTGATAGTATAGTTGTCAGTGTGGTATGGGTTAAAGATAAAATCTGCTCCTCTCAAGTGATATATCAAATATTGTCAGTACTCAGGGAAAGCAGTTAGTCGAAGTCGGAACGCCGGACTCGTAACCGAAAGGTCGCGGGTTCGAAACTTCCCACCAGTTGACTTTTCTGCGATGATCCTCAGCAAGTCATTTATCCCCGATTGCTGGAGTAAACCCGTCTCCAAAATGGGTAGATGGTTGATATTATCCTTGGCAGGGGTGATATGTGAGTACCGAAGGTATTGTATATGCGCTGAATAGCTGCCAATAACATTTCATTGTAAACCGCATCCGAGAGATTTCTTTGGTTGATACTTGCGGTCTATAAATGTTGTACTTTACCTTTTTTCCCTTTTCAAGCATTCATTAGGAACACACGAGTGAGATGGTCACGTTCGTGGTGTTAAGGTGTGTGTGAAGAGGGCAAAATAACCAGTGAGCATGGAAACTTCATTTCTGGAATCTACCTTCGACATTCGCGATGATTGCTTAGGGTTTTTTGCCCTGTATGGGCATTATAATAATGACTTGAACTACGGTGAATGCCGTGGGCAGTTAGCGTTGTGGTTAGAGCGTTCGACTTTGAATCCCGAAGACCGTGCTTCAGTTCTCCTCTAGCCAGTATGCTACATGTGGCGATTTTCGGGCAGGAAGTAGACGTTTGGAACCAGCGGCGCGAGTGGGAGGTCAATAGTCTGCCAAGACTCAGTAAGTTATTCACGGTAGGTGTTTCCCCCACCCCTTATAAGTGAGGCTAATCGGTTTATCGCGTTAATCACATTGGCTAGCATTGTAAAGGGCCACTAATGGTCTACACAACGATCACATTGGTAATCAACCTATTGCTGACTAACTACTGTGACTGCCGCTACATTCACATTACTGAAGTAGCGCGGTAATCTGCTTGATTCACATTACTGAAGTAGCGCGGTAATCTGCTTGATTCACATTACTGAAATAGCGCTGTAATCTGCTTGATTCGCAGT
>WURV02162819.1:0-15391 GCA_011762755.2 Epimenia babai | reverse complement strand
TAGTTATCACACGAAATGTATATAGGCGCTTTAGAGACATACTAGTTATTAGGGCGCCTCCAAAACAAATGGATTACAATGATTATAATTGTTATTATTATCGTAGGTGTATTTTTCATGCTACCTGGATAAAGTCTATGGTGCTTCCCCCCAACAGCTATCTTGTCATCTCATTGTAAATAACCATCAGGTATCGCAGACTTAGCGTAGTGTGCGACGGTCTAGGCCTCCAGGCATTTGGAACCTGTCGCGAGTATAAATCAGGTCACTGAATGCCCCGAATTGGCATTTTACAAAGGTCGACTGTCTGCCCAGATGCGGCGGTGGTTTTCACTACGTTGTTTTTCCCACGCCCCTTTATAACTGACGCTAAGCCCTTTGTCATTTAAACCAAGTAATAGCTAGCCAGCTTTATAAAGAGCCCAGAATGGCTGGCCTATTTCGAACTGACTAGGAAACGCTTTATACGTAAGAGTGCGAGGGAAATGAAATATACCGTGACCGTTCAGATCACGAATGTCCACCGTGTTGTGCTGGTCCGTTCTCCTGTCTGTAGGTATCACCCAGGCACTAAAGGACCACAGAAACGGGCGAGTGGATGAGCCGTGTCCGGTAAAATTCCCAACTAGTCTTTATTTAGCCTTCCCGTGAGAAAAAGGAGCGGGCTCAATTGGTCCAGTAGCTGGCGTTCGTGAATGGGGAAGTAGTTAATCAAGTGGTAGGGGCACTGGACTGGTTATTATATATGCGCTAAATAGCTGCCAAAAATATTTCATTGTAAACAGATTCTGAGAGTGTTTATTGGCTGATATTTGCAGGTCTATAAACGTTATACTTTACCTTTACCTTTAACCCTTACCAACCCTGACAAGTGTACATGAGATTACTTTTGCAAAACAATAGTGACAACAGAGTGCTAAGGGTTAATAGCCCACATACTGGCCGAACCTGGGGTAGTTTAACGACACTCAGAATGTTGGGGCAGTAACCCCTACATAAGGCCAACACGAGTATATTTATTATGATTACTGTATTGTTACTTATATTCTTACTTGAAACATATCATCTATGCTACATCTACAGTCACCAACACACTGCGTGCATACAAATGTACCAGGATACCATTTTTGATAACGACTTGAAACAATATTAAATATTCAAGAGGGAATAAATGACGAACAACACATATACACAAGGATAGGGTCGCGAACATTGTTGTCAGAGTATTCTAACAACTTACAGACAGGCAATGCTGTATTCATATCGGTCATCTAGCGCAGTGACGGCGAATGTTCTTTTGTGGGTGGAGACGCGACCGGTCGGTCGTTCGTGCGGCGTATGTACTCTGTAGTAACGATAAACAACGAGACGTGTGAATGAAAAGGTTACACGCCGCGGGTTGCTGGCAAACTACCCTGAAGGAACTATTCAATAATTGTGCGTAGCGAAAAGGTTTCCCCCGATACAACGCGGTAGCTAGCGACCACTTGTTGTCGGTTGTTACAGACAAAGTGTTTGACCCGGTTAATTAGAGACCCGTGTAAAACAGCATGAGATCTTACCTCGTTGAACAAACGTATGAAATTAACATTGGCAGTGAGCTCATGCCGCACTAGTTGGACTCGGGACAAACCGGGGTGCTTCCCCTTGCTTTCTACTCTTATGATTCTATAAAAAGTGCAGGATTTCGCTGCCAGAGGTGTGGGGGATTGTTGATTTCTTAATGTTACGGTGAGGCGATATTGTCAGGGCGAATGACATTCGCTAAGAAAAAATACTTAAAGCCTTGAGGAACTCATGCCGTTTTGCTTTCCGTATGGATGAATAGGCTGAGAATAACTCATATAGGCCATCATTGACGCATTATCGATTGAACTTAGATTGTAGTTTGGTTATAAACAATGCTAGTAAACCTGAGATGATAAGCAAAGCAACTTTTATACAGATGAACAAGTTTTATTAATCACAAGCTTTCGCAAAAACTCTATGCTTCATCACCTCAGTCTATATAAAAGGTGTTGTTGCCAGTATCATCTTAAGTTTATCCTGTTACACTAACATCGCTACACACCATATTCTTGCATAATGTTAGTAAATACACTTACTCCCATCAGAGGTGTAGGTTTTTTTCTGTGCATCTCCAGCTATTCCAAGAACCATATCAGCTAGCCCCATTAACATAAACGCTATTAACTCTGAATCGCAGGATATCTCTGAAATAACCAATCTCGATTCCACATCGCATCATAGATAATTCAATAACCTACAGCCACTCAACCCCACCCCCCTCCCCGTTATTATACGGTTGAAGTCTGAAGAATATAATTATCCTTGAATCATTCTACGCTCCGCATTTCTACTGCGGGGAATGAAAAGTTTACCAACTTGAGGGAAACATTCCGTAACATATTATAGATGTGTTATCAGCAAATGGGACAAAATGATTGATGGACGTTTAGCTGAGCTGCCGAATTCCCACGAATTCCCATGGAAGAACACTGATCAATGCATCTCTGTAGCGTTGCAGCGATACACTAACTGGAACAGCACGCGAATGGATGTCCTCTGTTGTTGTAGCTCTCGTTATACCTTTCATATTCACAAAGTGCTTCGAACCAGAGATATATAAATAAATAGACTACACCGGAGTATTACTAATTCAAGGAGTTTTTTAGATATTTATTCGCATCGGGCACATGATATAATAAATATCCAGCATTCCATACTTACCACTGAAACACGTACAATAATAATAACAATGGCAATAATCACTAAATTTGAAGTGTCCTTTAAATTCTGTCAGAGGTGACTGTACAGCGGTTGGATACATCCCATTAAGTCCAATCCTCTTAGGTTCCCATCATTTTCACACCTTCATGTCCCCTTAGATCCCCTTATAGATTTTGGGGCTGAAATCCCCTTCGGTCCATTATTGGCCCATAAGGTCCCCTGCGGTACATTAAAGACTCCTGCGATATGATAGTGCTATTGTGCCTACTGTAACCACTAGCCACCATTTGATTTATGAGACTATTACTGCGCACACAATGACTATAGCTATTAAAGCTGCAAAAATTTATATTAGTTAACTTATCTTTGATCCCATTGATGTGCACGGATTGTATATTTTGATTGCAATACAAAAACAGAGATGATCTATACTGATTTCTCCTTTTCATGTCGGGTCTCTGCATAATGAACAATGATATATATATATAGTATTTGAAACATTTGGTTATACACACTAGTCACCGTAACCAGTGAATGGTGGATTATAGCAGGCCTATCACAATACAGGAAGAAGTCTTTAGTGTGACGGGCCTAAGAATAGACCTAATGGGATTTCAGCCCAAAAATGCAAAAATAGATTAGGAGAACTAAGGGGACAGGTGAAGGTGTTAAAATGACAGGAGACCTAAGGGAATTAGACCTAATGGGAAGTTCCCCATCATGTCTACAATCTGCAATTTTAATTAAAATTTTCTTCTATTTAATACTACATTACAATATCACATAAAATCACAATATAATTTAATATTATACAAAAATAATGACATATACAGATAATATAAAGACTATCTGAACCTAAAATACATCTTCTAGAGCTCAGTTAACAAGTAGACTGTGATTACACACATTAATATTTATATCATCTCCTCACCTATAATAACAACCAACTTATCCATTTCATTTTGCTTGGTAACTGTAACCATAGCGACCGACGATGCAATAGATACTAAAACAGGATAAACATTTGTAAAAAAATAAAATTGAACAAACATAATTGATACGGAATTTTCTTTTTAAAATATCGACTAAATTTAAATATTATGCATTTGAATTATATAAGTGAATAAAACAATACCATATTACCTGTAATATAAGACTCTAAGAAAGTATACAATTTATATTAATTACGTTACTTAAATGAATGTGACGAAAATAACAATCGTGTCATCTAACACTCTTAATGAGGTAATGAAAAATACTATTCTCATTCCAATATCTTCACTAAGCAATGTAGCTACCATATATAAAGAGATATACCAGTCTGCACGTATGAAAATTACCTGTAATTACAGGTGCGAATAGACACCAAAAGGAAGGACGACAAAAAAACATCGACCCATAAAATATCCGCTGCAATCACTGTTGTAAATAAATTACAAGAATTGTATAGGGTTCTATAATGACGAATGTACTGAATAGAATTGCGCCACTCCCATATGTCAAAGTTATACAGTTGACTGACTTCTATTTATACTATCACTGTTAAGGTTGTCTAGACAGTGTAAGTGTACAAATAAATATTCAAGAGTAACATTTGCTGAATGTTGACGCATATAAATTGGTCGTGACATTTTCACCCGATTAACTATATTGTATACGAAAGCTTATTGCGGTTCTTACCTGAGTTAGTCGGTAAGGTGTTAACGGTACCTTTTCGTATTAAAGCATTTACTATCAATTCACGGGGAATGTCGATATCCACGATACAAAATTAAACGTGCCGCAATGATTCGATCTGTTTGGTAGACTTAGTACTTAAACTATCAGGATACCACCACTTGACGCCACTTGGGTATTCATTACACTTAACAACTTGGATCGTAGTATTTATTTAAAGGTAAAGTACAACATATATAGACCGCGAGTATCTGAAAACAAAGGCTCTCAGATGCGTTTTACGATGTGATGTTTTTTGGCAGCTATTCAGCACATATACAATACCTTCGACATTCACATATCACCCCGCCAAGGATAATATCGAGCAGCTACCCATTTAAGAGACAAATTTACTCCAGCAATCGGGGATAAATGACACTTGCTGAGGATCACCGCAGAAAAGGCAACCGGCGGGCAGTATCAAACCCGCGACCTTCCGGTTACGAGTCCGATGTTTCTACCACTCGACTAACTGCTTCTCCTTACATATAAAGGCCCGTGTATCAATAAATACAAGGAGATGTATCCAGCCGTGAGTCACTCGAGAAAAATATTAAATAGAGCTGATAGACAACCATGGCGATACCTATAGTCAGAAATTTAGGATGTCATGATAGCTGATAGCCTTTCCATATACGATAAAACATAGAGGAGAAGGATATTTGAAGCTCAGAATAATGTAAGGAGTACAGAGGACTTTTTACATGGGATACGTTGCTAGGTGGGATCCGCATATACCATGGATTCCATCCTCCTTTCGTATTATTGACGGAGATTTTTCGTGCATGGCATAACGAGAAAGGGTTGTATTGAAATTGCTTCTCGTAAAATTCATAATAAAAATAATAATGATTCATTTGTTTTGGAGGCACCCTAATAACTAGAACGTCTCTAAAGCGACTATATACATCTCGTGTGATAAATAATTATATTGTATAACACAATAGAAAGTACATATAAGTTCAATCAAAGCTTAACACAACAGTTAAATAAAATGAAATTCTATTGATATATAGTGCCCTTCCAACACATGGCAATCAGAGACACTACACAAATTTATAGTCACTATGACTATTGTAAAACACAATAGAAAGTACATATAACATTGATCTGTATTACCTATATACTGTTAGATATTAATTTTATATCATTGTGGTAATTAGATTATAGTCTTAGACCATTTGGCTATTGCTTTATGTAAAGTGTGTTTGACAGCTCTGCTAATAAAATGAATGAAATGAAATTTTAATGATTTATAGTGCCCTTTTAACACAGGGCTATCAAAGACACTTTACAAATTTATGGTTACTATGATTAACTAGACATACAATGTCACACTAATAAGTAAACTTTAAACAAATAAATTTCATTTCAAGTTAAATCAAACCCTAACACAACGGTTGAGGTAAATGAAGTGAAATTATATTGATTTATGGTGCCCTTCCAACACATGGCAATCAAAGACACTTTAGAAATTTATGGTTACTATGAATGACTAGAAATACAAGGAATACATAAGGATCAGGCAGTCGATATTGTGACACGGACACTTTCTATCATTCATAAAGTAAGTAGCACCAACGCCTTGCCTTTTATTTGTTATCTGTTATATTGACATTATCGCCGAACACTATAAACTCAGTCGCGGGAAGTCCCAGTCAGATTTTTAATACTTCATTTCATTACCCATCCATGAGCCTAATTTTTTAACGCAACAGGTCGAATTTGACTCGCGGGATATACCTCGATGTGTTTAATGGGAGGAGGACAAAAATCACGTTCGGTAGTCGTAAAATCAACAAGAATAACACAATCTTGAGCGAGATTCTCTAAAACAGCCGTCGTATAACCCCATACGATCATTTTTTCTTCTGAGCTACATTCCTACGTTTCCTACTTGCACCGGACAACGGCTCTTGTTTTTCGCCTCCTTAGTAACAATTATTTTATGCATACAAAAGTACATGTCTATCCCTTATATAGAGTAAACACTAGAGGACTTAAAAACCCCAATGACTTCCATTATATATGATAAGTAACCTCTATAAAGAAATTAAGTGATCACTTTGTGTTATATATAGTATACTCCTGACCGTGTCGAATCCTCGATAAAGCTTCCATATGGTAGATAACATTCACAACAATCTTCAGTATGCTAAACGTCGTGGTTGTCAATATGACATGTGATTCTAATATCACGTGTACAAACACCACCACATATATGGACAGAACGGTTATATCGAAGATTTGTGAAAACATAATGATGATAAAATACGAAAGAATATATTGTTATGGTATGATTTGGAGAGGATAACGAATTGAGTTCCTTATAATCAGGCATAAGGAAGGTGTTAAAAGTCATACTTATGTCAAGTCAAAAAACTGAAGATCCGAGAACCAACTGGCAAATACGCTAGCAACGATATTTGTCTAGTCGAATGAATGAATCACTGCAAACTGATTTGTAATGATCATGTTTTATGACCGCATGTCACAAATTGACGGACTTAAGCTACACGATACATGTATATGGGAAAGTGGGTAGTCAAGTGGTAAGAGCGCTAGATTCGTAATCAAAAGGTCGCGAATTTGACACTGCCAATCATTTATCCCCAATTGCTGGAGCAGACCAGTGGGTAGATCTTGACATCACCCCTCACGCGCGGGTAACGGGCGAGTACCTAAGGTATCGTAATGTCGCTGAATAACTACCATAAAAATTCGTCGTAAACTGGAGATGAGAGTTTCAATTCGGTGATACCATCAGTCCATTAATACTGTACTGACCTTGCTAACATTTATAATAGAAAATGACCGCATTTAGCCCGTGGGTCATGGTTTCTCAAGACTTGGTTAATAACATAAAATTATAAGGATACTTGATAAGAACAAGAATGAAGCAACAACCAACCAACAGTCTGTATATAATAGTGATGAAACAGACTATTTATAAGAAATCAATTGTAGCATCTAGTGAATATACACATATACACATACAAAAACATACATGTATACGAAAAATATACACATTCAAAAACATACACACATACAAAAAATATAGACATACAAAAATAGACATACACACATACGCACACACACAAACATACACATACAAAAACATACATACACAAAAAAACATATATAAATACATAAAAACATCTATATATATACAAAAATATGCACATACCATATCCAAAAACATACACACATACAAAAATATATACACACCAAAATCTACACACACAAAAACAAACACATACACAAAAATACACACATATACAAAAACATACACATACACTAAAACATACACACACTCCTACCCCCACCCATTCGTACCCACACCCATAGACCCCACCTACCCCCAACTTTAAATAAGTATGTACTGGACTGGGTAAAAATTGCCTAGGTGAATATTGGGGGAAAATTCCCATCTTATAGTATGTGCTATTGGCAGCAATACAGTATGTGTTATATAAAAATGCACGATACATGAATGAATAAATTATTAGACAGATACCAAACAGACCCGATAGGAAGACATGCGAAATTTTATTTGTGAACAATAATATACACTGTGGAAGTAACGGTGATGTATAAAGAACAATACATAATGAGCTAGGATCGGGTATTGATAAAGCCGCCTCAAGGTGATAGCATGTGGATGTACTATAAAGTGGTATTTTGTAGCTGTACGTACTTATTATAACAATAGGTCATGGTTCTATTAATATTCCAAACATTGTATGAATTAAGGTCGAGTGTAAATTAATAATTAATAAACGGATATGGAAAATATAATGTTTAAAGTGTGGCATAGTCGACTCTAAATACGCCGTTAGGGTTGAGCAATTAGTGATTGAATGGAGAATACTGACCAGATGTAGGGAAAGGAAGGAATAGTTAACGAGAAATTATATCATTTACTTGCTCACTTCTACTTGTTCAAATAAGAAACAATGGAAATAACTGTTCACACAAACTTTGTGAGGCGATTCAAGGAAAAAACACATGACTCACGAGTCATGTACATATGTGGCATAGAGTATGTGACATATGTCGTTGAGAAAATTCAGTTATATCTTTTTATTCTTTTTTCATGATCAGTAATCGTTAGTGATTCCGAAATATTACACATAAAAGTTCATTGATCAACGGAATATAACTACTTTAGTCTTATGAAATATTTAATGTGTTTTTAACATAGTTACTAGTTGTGATATCCAAAACGCAACATATATTATATAAGGAAAAAGGATTCGAGATAGACATTGAAAATAAATTGCAGTTTCCCATGCTGACATTAATGATCTGAAAATATACGATCACAATAGAATTCTGGGAGAAATCAGGCGAATACATCAAAACATCTCCCACTCCCAACATCTTCAAATCCAAACTCAATACTATCTTCTTCACTCGTGCTTATACATAGACTTACTGCATAGTTCTATTTTCTTAGTTCACATTGCGTTACATGTTTACATTTAATCATAATTCAAAGTCCTCACCATTGGTATGTGTATGTTGTACAAGTTTATACTAGTGTAAAACCACCACTAATCATTGTAGTACACCTCAAATTATACATAACTCTATTAGTTTATGTTTTTTAGCTAGTAACATTGTAAAGTGTCGTAAACATCATCTTGTCATTATTAACCAAGGAATAATTCTGCACTCTAAATAAAGCTTTATTATTATTATTATTATTATTATTATTATTATTATTGAATACTAACTTTAATGGTGAGGCTTCTAGTGACTAACTTACACTAATTTGTTATGTCAACAACACAAATCAGTGCTACGAACTGTAGCAGAAAACAATTGTATTTGTTATCTCAGTTACGAATTAGCTAACGAACTCAACAATACATTGACGACATCGTCATCATGGTGACGGTCATAATATTACTGAGAATAAAGAACGGGTTCAGCTAGTAATGACCCCACTCTTATATAACTCTAGACAAGTCTACGAATACGGTACTTACCTAAGTTACGAGGTAGTGAGGTACGCTCATTTACCGGATCTCGGTGTCAAGTCGTCAACTATAAATAACCATATGGGAAACTAAAGGTAGTCAGTCGCGAGTAACGTTGTATCGACTATAAATGACGCGAAAGCTGAATTTCAGCACGTTAGTAACAGAATTTGGAGACGACCTATTCTCACGTTTGCGTCGTGCCAACTCAATTTATAATTTTGTATACAAGCGGCAATATATCCAAGGGAGAAAACTGTATACACTTCCGTGAATATGAAAGTGAATAATCTCCCATGTATCTGAAACCAATGCGTCTCCTTTTTACCAAATAATTTGTGTTAATAACCAATAAAACCACGCCCTTTTATACACAAAATTTGCTACCAAGTCAATATTACATAACCGCAATAATGAAGAAGTGCTTGAACCCCAATTACTTCATATATTCTCTACAGAACACACCTGTCCACCACACAATGAACAGAGCATGCACCTCCTCTAAGTTAATAGCACTCCACACACACTCCACATACCTACAGTTGAACGCAAAAGTCGTATATATAAATAAAACATTTATTACTTATATGATAAACAAGTCGCTAATTTCCGTCGATACTGCTGATATGCTGATAATACAGTGGAACGTTTAAGTGATAATGCTTAAAGCTATACCTAGCTTAATGCGATATTATGTATTATAATTACATATATATTTTTATGATTAAAATTCTTTGTATATCGTAGCACTTCAAAAATGTCCTGCTAATCAATTGAAGGGTAAGGATGTCGTTTAAATGGGACGAAGTTTTAAAGGGAAGCAAAAACTTATGAAATAAAGTTTACATTATGATAAAAACCTCTAGTCAACAATTTAAAACAACTGGCAATATGATGGATATCAAGTGCATTTACAAACAGTAACATAATTATATTTACTATAAAAATATTGACAATTTCAGGAAAGACTTTCATCTATAAAGTTATATTTTGAATATAATACGCTGAATATATTAATGCTATCTGTTAATGTGTCGTGATTTTATTAAATAAATATGTAATATACGTTATTATATATCTGCATAATAAAATTGGTCAACTATCTAGTTAATTAATGACTAAATCAGTCAAATAAACGCTAGTACTATAGGAAAGATGTGCGCCAAAAAAACCCACACCTCTGATAGGAGTGTCCCATTGTAGGTATAGGTTTTTTTTCTGTGCATTTCGCTCCAACTATTCCGAAAAACACATTGGCTACCCCAGTTTATGTCATCCTAGTACTATAGTTAACAGCCTATTGATTAGCGACAGTAAACATGGCCGCGGAGTGTCTCTACGGAACAATATGTATTGGGTGATTACCGTACACAATAACATAAATCACGTGTAACAATATCAATTATCCATAATGATGTATAATGCTTGGTCTCTTATATTGCAAAAGTAACATAGGCTGAGAACTAACAACCGGGCGAGACCGTCAGCAGACGACGGATAAACGATATATACACAAATTGGCATCGGAAAACTTATTGTGCCAAGGGCTATCACGCGGAAAATATCTAAAAGTCATGGGCAATATACCTATTCAATTATATCCTGTTACTTTTAATTAGTAGTCGACTTTGCAAGAAAATTCTTAAATCCTGTTGGCACTTCCGTCAGTTTCTGTGCAGATTGGGATATATATCGAGATATTCTAATATACGTATTTCATTCAGAATTCCGTATTTTATTTCTACACAATTAAGAACACAGAAATACGCCAGTTGGATTTGCACCATCCCAGGATGAGAGTTGAAGTACCGCCGGTATTCATGGATAACAACACAGTGGTGAATAATGGCACGAAGTGGTAAATGATGGCGGTAGTTTTTATCGGGAATACTCTCACGACTAGGGGGTGGGGATTACGGCGCGTGATTAGCTTAATCACTTGGCCTCAGGGCCGCATTTAATACATTGTATTGAGTAGGCTGTGGGCCGCATTTGACAGGGCCACAATTCGCTGTTTGGTGAAAGTTTTTGCATGTCGTTGGTTGGTTGATGCTTCAGCCAAGTGCCACATCGACTGTCGTCAAGCATGATTTGGCACGGAGGTAGGGGAAGAAACGTCCGAATGCTCAATATTCAACAGTAACAAGTATACGGTATATATTATACTGTATCGGTTATTAATTTCGCGGGTTGTATATTTCGCGATTTACGGCTAAAACGTAATTAGCGTGGATTTTAATTTCACGAATCAAAAGTAATTTAAAAATAAATAAATAAAAAAATTTTCATGTGCAATTTCAGTTTTCAATTTATAAAAAAATCGCGAAAGTAACTTCCACGCGAAGGTTCTAACCGGTACAGTATACGTTTTAAGTGCATATTCATAAATCAGTCAAACAATGTAGATGCATATACATTTAAGCTGAAACATGTATAGTTAAATATAAATTACCTAAATTATCAACTACTCAAAATATCGTACCAAATTTTAAACTGATATTCAAGCATATGATTGAACAAAAAGCTCAGCATAAAACCAGATGTAAAACAATCCAAAAAATAAGCGTAATTACAAATTACCCCGTTACAATGTTCGGTGATACAGTTTACCGCGAGTGGTTCATAAATGAAGCCTTTATGTATTCATTAGTACCCAGATACTAGACACATCGGCCAATTAAAGTGCACCGGAAGACATGAATTATTCAACATTCGTGTATGTGATTCAACGGACCAATGAGAAAGTCCGTGATTTAGATCATTAGCATAGACAAAATATAGGTCATTAAATTGCAATTATCATTGCTATGTGGAGAACCTATATACTGTGGCAAACACCATGCCCTGTTAGCCATATTTATTATTAGGGTCGGGAAATTACAGTAGGGGACCCATTGAGTCTGGACCCACATTCGACCTAAATCGATTCGCGAGACTCGTTCTGAATGCCGGCAGCCAAATCCGAGAGATGCGATCTTATGTAATGAGATTACGGAGAGATTACGCCACCTAAATGCAGCCACGTAAGAACAGAAACCCTAACGTAATCACGCATCGAGGGCTGCCCTGACCACCCACGGGCCGATATGGCTTGGGGTGCTTTTAACCCGAAAAATTGCAGTGTGGACGCTAGACTGGGTACTCAAATTATGGTCGTGCACTGACCTTGCTTCCAGGAGACGCGTCTCCTTAACCCTTAGCACTCCGTTGTCACATAATTGTATTGCTATAGTAATGCGATGTACAGATGTCAGTGTGGTAACGGTTAAAAAATGAATAGCGAGACTAGAAATATCGTTTAAGCAACACCGACGACGAAACACGATATCGTGGTTTCGCTACGCCGTAAATTCGTTGATGGGTTCATTTAATACGATACAATGTCAACAGGACCCGACACCAAAATACGTCATTCAATGCGGAAAGCACGTCTGGGACGAATATTTTTCGATGAATTCACGCTGATGTTTAAATCACGGACGAAGATATTGTAGAGCTGAGAGAATGCGTAACATTGACATTGACGTCCGTCCTCATGGCGACTGGCGCTGGGTCAGTGTGATACGCGATGAGCCTCGTCAGGGCGTCCAGTGTGCCTATGACTGACCTGTCGACGAAATTCGCGTTTACATCATTCATCTATATGAAGCACGAAAATTCGCATTTACATCATTTATCTATATGAAGCACGAAAATTCGAGTTTATATCGTTCATCTATATTATGAAGCACGGAAATTCGGTGTTTACATCGTTTATTATCTATATGAAGCACAGAAATTCGCGGTTTACATCGTTTATCTATAATAATATGAAGCATGGAAATTCGCTGTTTACATCGTTTATCTGTATGAAGCACGAAAATTTGAGTTTATATCGTTCATATATAATATGAAGCATGGAAATGCGCTGTTTACATCGTTTATTATCTATATGAAGCACGGAAATTCGCGGTTTACATCGTTTATCTATATAAAGCACAAATATATCAACGCATATAACACCTTACCTATTCGTGAATGAACATTCCATAACATGTATTGAGTATACACACCTCTGTATATGCAATGAGAACTTACACCTGACAACATATACTTAATACACAAAAGTTTGCATGAATCAGAATTCAAATGAGAAACCAGCGTATGTATAAAGATTACAGTTATTGTATCACATCGTTGTATTACATCGTATTAAGTAAATTCAGCGTCATTCTAGCTCAATAGTTCCTGCTAACCTATCCCAGACATCAATTTTCATTCTTGCCAACAACATGCCAGACATGAACCAATCGGATTCGTGCATTGCATTCGCTGATATTGACGAATGAACCGCTAAAAGTAATAACTTGCAGAAATTCGCGTTATGCTTAAGACATTTCTACTGTAGCTTGCATCACTTCATAACAGTCACCACATAGCATATACGATTATAAAAAATATCGTCAAGTAAATAAAACACTCACCCCAAAATACCAAATGCGATTAGAAAGAGATCAAAGAGCCAATGTAGCCATGATATACTCCTGCAAATATAAAATTTTGACGTTGTTCGACCACATCGATTTGGGTCATGGGTCACAATAAATCAACAACTCTAGCCGTCCTATTTAACAGATCGTGTGAATTGGGTCTAATGCAGACTGATGAATTGAATCACATGCTAATATTTTGTCATATATAATTAATAAATTGGATCACATGTAATCAATCAATAAATTGTTTCACATGTAATACATTGATAAATTGGGTCACCTGTAATAGATCGGTAAATGGGGGTCAGGCGTAATCGATCAATTTAGTCTTATATAATCGATCCATTAACCAGAGATAACATTTAAGATATTAGCATTTGATAAACCGTATGAATCAGGTCACGATGAAGTGATCCTATAAATAATAGCGATTCCAGCTACAATGGCATCGACTCACTTTTTGTGGAGGATGAGATGCATAAGACCGGGCAGGATAAAGGCGAGCAGGGTGCAGCACGTGGCACCCACGAGGGCCATCAGGTTGGCAAAGTTCGGTACGACCAATACGATGCAGCCCGTAGTAAGCACCAATAGCAACCGCAGCAGGTTCTACAAATAGACGACACCTCGTCATATATCGAACCGTCATGGATGGGACAGAAATTACTCGTTCGCATATCGACTTTTCGACAATCGCGGGAAACCCTCAAACGCGTTGTACAATGAGGAAACACGTCTTTATATCAACCGGGAAAGCTATGAATACAACTTTTTCACGTATAAAATACTTACGATCTCAAGCAGATACCGAGATGAGTGTCTCGCTTTATTTTTCCGTCATATTATTTTCATGTAAAAGTAATAACTGAATAAGCAACGAACTACTAGTTATAGTGATACTATTAAGACGCAATATGATAATTTCAAAAGTTAAATCGTATTGAACAATTTTTCTTCCATGAAATATCACCATAAACCATATGAATAGCCATTATATTAACCAAAATACATTTGACAGGACCCGGTGTATTATGAGAGGTTCACACGATTATATTACGATCAGAATGAGCAGACTGCACTGCGGAAAATGGAGTGAATCGATATCGTATACACACACCCCTCGCCAGATACTCTCGACGGGATCAGCGATGAGGTACCTTTCGAGAATCTGGACTACCGGGAATAACATGACGGGGTAGGTCAGCATGAGGGTCATGCACAGGCAGCTCTTAACCATCATGACGACATCCACAGCCCCCTCACCTGGAATGGATCCAGTCAACAACAATAATAATAATAATAATAATAATAATTCATTTGTTTTGAAGGCGCCCTAATAACTAGTACGTCTCTGAAGCGCCTATATACATTACGTGTGATAACTAGCATATATACTCACTAATAAGGCGATTCACTTATAAGACGACCCCCTGACTTTAGAAACACAAGAGTCAATTTTAGCGTTGACCCGTTTATAAGACGAGGCGA
>WURV02162808.1:0-15394 GCA_011762755.2 Epimenia babai | reverse complement strand
AGTACTGTTGAACTATTTAGTGAAAGCAATGCTAAATAAGTGTGTTTTGAGATTGCTTTTGAATTGGCTGACAGTTGTAGATTGTCGAATGCAGGCTGGGAGTGCATTGAAAAGGTGGGGTGCAGCAGCGTAAAAAGCATGATCCCCAAAATGAGCACGTACGAAGGACTCTAATTTTACGTAGAGTGAGTTACAGTTGTCGCTTCTGCTGTTGATAAAAGCATGCGTGAGATTAGCACGTTTTGTGCGAGGGACTTCAAGCGTACGAGCGGAAACAGAGGATTTAGCGGGTGTGGTTGTGAAGGATACTACATTAATAACATTCGCTACGCAGATGGCAGAGTGGATACTTCAGAATCAAAGGTTTCAACATATTATAGATGATAAAATTATAGAAAGTGAAAAATTAGGTTCATCTTTGAAGACAAAAGGTATCACTATTGCTTCATCTAAGAAAGCCTTAACACCAAAATGCTGAATCAATGCCAAAGGAGGCGCAATAACACAAGTAAATAAGCATGATTATTGAGGAGCCGTGGTCACATCGGATGGAAAATGTGACATTGAAATCAAACGCAGAATAGCGATGTTGATGAAGACGCCTTTATCTTAAAATCGCCAGTCTTAACGAATTCGTATGTATCTTCACCTACAAAAGTGAGAATCTTAAAAGTTACACCTCGTCAATCTTGATTTGCTGCTGCGAAACATGGGGTGGTAGCAAAGCTATGATCTCGGAAATTGCCATTCACCGGTCATCCAATGCGAAGTGAAAGTATGGAGAATCTTATGCTAACGGGTAGGATCTGTGCGGAAGGGCTTGGAGAGCAGTTACCGTAGTGGGTAGAGCGTGTGACTTTAGATCCAGAGGTCCCTGGTTTAATTACTGTTCTAACTAGTATACTACTGGCGTTTTTCGGGCTGAAAACGCCTTAAACCCTTGTGACCATAGGGGTCTGGGTAGCCCTTGCAGCGTTGTCCTGTTAGGGTCTTTTCCAGCTGGCGTTTGCTGTACTTCAGATGCTGTATGTATGGTCTCTATGTCGCTTACCTCCCTGCTATTTAGTCATCTCATTGTAAATAACCATTGACCTTTCATAGACTATGACATATGTAGCAAGCATGTAGACGTTTGCAACCAGTGGCGCGAATGAAAAAGGTCAATAGTCTAGTTTTTTACACTGGGTGTTTTTCCCCTACCCCTTATAACTTATAAGTGAAGCTAATCAAACTGTCGTATTAACAACATTGATAGGCTATCTTTTTATAGGGTAAGAATGGCCCACGCAACGATTACCTCAGTAATCAGCCTATACCTACACACATACAAGACCTGTGGGTCTAAATCGAGAGGCGGACAGAACACACACACTTCCGGATAATTAAGTCGATCTATTACAGTCGATCTACTACAAAAATCCTTTCAACATTATTCGATTGTATTTCAGTCAGCGAGGAGTCACCTTCTTGACAACAAAGTCATTATGAATATCCAGCAGATCAGTTAAGAACTATGGAATAAACACTGAACGGCAATGGCTTTTATTGTCGAAATATTATTTATAGGTTTATTCTTTAATCGTAAAGGAAACTGTCGCTTTCTCAAATTCTCAAAAGCGTTGTCTCGAATTGGTGCAACTCTTCTAGTTCCGCATAAGCTGCTAAATTGTCTGCGCATTTGGAATAATGTTTGATGATAGTGTAAGTTAGGTTTGATCACAGGAACAATTATGAATCCTGGTCGTTTGGAGATGGGTAAACAAGTGAGGATCTATCGTCTGTTGCGTGTTTGTTGTAGGAGGCTCTCCACTCGAGATTCGAGTATTAAAAGAAATAATTTTCACTCGGCTTTAGACGGATAAAAGAGCTAACTATCGCTTAGGGTGGTGTTAATGCTCGCAGGGTGATGCCAATGTGGCCAATGTTGGCTCGAGAGAAATACGCATAAAGCCTATACCTCCGATGGGACTCGAACCCACAACCTCCAGATAAGCGGCCTGATTCTCGACCAACTGAGCTACCAAGATAGGCTGTCTCCCGGGCGTTTGGGTATTTAACACCGTTTTTGAGAAGCACTGGTATTTTAAAGTCAATACACCATACCAGCGATATACACAGTTATCTGTTACTAGTATAAGAAAGAAACGTACAGGAAGAACC
The DNA here is from genome assembly GCA_011762755.2 of Epimenia babai. Classification (NCBI taxonomy): domain Eukaryota; kingdom Metazoa; phylum Mollusca; class Solenogastres; order Cavibelonia; family Epimeniidae; genus Epimenia; species Epimenia babai. The sequence goes on along the minus strand of WURV02162808.1, from coordinate 13,234 downwards.
TCTCACTTAGCTGTGGTCACTCAAGCCATTTCCAACCCGGGAACTACATACCACATAAGTTCGTTGTTGCGTAAAGTGCACTGCTCTACTCCTAGCAGCCAGCAACGATGCGGGCGAGGAAATTCCTTATACGGTGATAATAAATCGAAGAGATAATGACGTCACCGAGTTTGTTTACAAAAAAATGCAAGCAGGTCAACTCCTGGCTGTAGTTTGTTCTACTCGCAGAATGCGCCGTAACCACACGCTAATATTGAATTGATGAATATGCAATTGAGGTGAAAGTTCACACGAGACATGTTTAGAAGTTTTGACTTGATCGGAGTCAGTTGAACCAATGAAACTGCTTTATCATGTAAAGTTTCTTTGTCTACTAAGTGATTAACATATTAATGGGTCTTCGCTTGCAGTCTTTAAGGAAGCTTTCTACAACGTCCGCAACAGCCAAACATCACTAAAACCAGCACGCTTCATCGACGCCTGAGTGATTGGGCTTGTGGGAGATCTAGTTTAAGGGCCAAAAGTTCTTTATAACGTACACATCGATCCAATGAAAACTGTCCACCGCAACGCCCACGGAAATATCTATTAATATTGAAGGCCCGATCATTGAATCGTCATATCATGTCCACACCATCGGTGTAAATATTCGATAATCACATGCATGACCTTTCACACCTTTGTTAATCAGATGACCAGCTCACCAGACTGGTCTCGTCGCGGGCAAACATGGGAGGCTTTGGGGCAGATCCCGCCAATTTTATAGTTTTTTTATTTGTAACTTACAAAAGCAGTGTTAGGTCGACCACTTAAAGCCAGAGACCAGACGCCAGTCAATGCAGTTGGAACAAAATTCTTCGCCCCGTACTAAGGAAGCCAAGATGGTCTCTGCTGCTGGTAAGGTCATAATGACATCGGTGTAGTGAGATGCCGAGGCTATTATCAACATCGACTATCTGCAAAAAGGCAATAACGAGAAGTACTAATGCCGACTTTTTGTACAAGGTCCGTGATGCCATTGAGACAAAACTCTGTAGAAAATTGAATGTGATGGTAATTAGGATAGCCAATGTGGTTCTATAAATAGCTGGAGAGAAATGCACAGGAAAAACCCCATCAGGGTTATAGGTTTTTTCCTGTGCATTTCTCTCTGGAAAATTGAAAGAAGGGGTCAGGCATGACCATGACAGTGTCCAAAGCCACACGTCGGTTGTTTTAATGGCCGCCCTAGAGAAACGTAGTTTCTAACTCATTAACCAAACCCGTATTCACCTGATTAGCTTCCGGCAGACTATTATCTGTTCCAAAACCCCAAAACACATCGCTGCAAAAAAAGATATCGAACATGTAATGATGTAATATGTGCCATAGAGCGGTTTTTTATACGAGCGAGACAAATGCCTCTGCAGTTCGGGTATCCAGGCTTTCCAAGCTTGATGGAGTGAATGAACTTTAAATGGGACTACGTTAAAAGTAGACTACCAATAATTGCATTCATAATAGGCCGTTTGCACCCAGTAATTTATGTCTGACATAAACTTCACCGCGGTGAATCTCGATTCAGCGAGCGTTTACACTTGGATAAACGAGGCGAAATATCTGCGCTGCGATAACATCGTTATCTTTATCATGGGGTACCAAACACTTAAAATTCTGATTTGTACAGTGCAGACCTCACACGGCGGGTTTTATCGTACTTATAATACTGTTAATTGAATATCAACCAAATTAAAATTACCTTAGCTATTCGTTTGGATTATTCGGTAGGCTACTATTTAAGTTTGAAAGTTTCGTAACTTATCATACTACGTACCAGTCCACCCACATCCCATTTGCTGGTCAATTTCATGCCATGTAGCAAGTTCCATAAAACTCTTACAGTGGTGTGGGTGTTTTATATCCCACAATAGGGTATTCCTAGAAAAAGTAATTAAAATTTGCGTTTCAGCATCTGTACGCTTTCTGGATTTCGTTTCGACAGCCATTTTTGCAAAATTCAGAAGGGAAATACAGCGGCGCATTTTATTTGCCAATCCGTGACATTTATTTCATGAAATAGAGCACGCTGTATTCCGTGAAATACTCGTTTTCGACGTTACATCGGTGACATTTGTTACCATTGCGTGTAACAAAATGTCATAAATAAATGATTATGCGGGTGTAAACGGCCTATAAAGGGCATCTTAGTTGACCTATGAACTTTTCAGGTGACCTGTCTATACAATCCAATCGGATGTTGACTTTGCTGAATGCTACCGGAAATTTTCTCGATATTCTGGTCTATGTACCTTGCTTTCTAATACCGATCCTGATAGTATTGATAAACGTGTTTTCTACAAGTTGACTGTGATCGCTATAGAGCTAGTTCAACGTGACACCTCATATACTAAAGATACTCATGTCTTACGCACTACAATGCAATGCTTTTTATTTATACTTATTAAAAATGCCGTATTTAGCATCTCGAATCTCTCGTCAAAGTCTTTGGCGTGTCTAGTAAGAGGGTAATATGTAGTCGGGCAACCAATAAATGTGAAGCTGCCGAATAAAGATAAAGAGGGGGCGCTGACTAACATTGGCGCACGTGTTACGGGGCGTGGCCACGTTGATATTGACAGCATGGGTATATTGGCGGGAAATCATTATATTAGAGATAATTAAAATGAGAGAAAGTAGTTATATATTGCAATTAGCTGAGTTTTATACACACCAGCGTAGCATTAATTCAAATGCTAGTGTATGTAACTCATCTGTGATAACTACAGCTATAGTATTAATACATTTGCTGATCTATGTAGCTCTTCAGTTCTCTCTACAGCTGTAATACTCATGCGTTCAATAGATTGGTAATCAAATATTGTTCAATTGTACGCTGCATCTATTTACTCTGCAAGACTATATCCCGCACGATTGTGATCACCGGCGTGGGATGTACTGCACCATTACTTCCATACTGCTTCGCCGTATATATATATATATGTGTGTGTGTGTGTGTGTGTGTGTGTGTGTGTGTGTGTGTGTGTAACAAGTCGTTCTCTTCTACGCGAACGATGAAACGAACCAAGGATAGGGGAAACTACTCTGTTTAACATATTAACATATACCTCAACTCGTATCGAATATGGATCACATCTACGTCGTTGAAATGCATCAGATCTAACATAGAAACATAGAATATAGATACCATCTACTTCATAAGATATACGCAAATTAGTGCAAAAAATATAATAAAACTATAATGTGATGTTGTTATAAAAAACAAATGATATATTTGATATATATTAGTTTTTAAAAAAATTTTATATAACATACATATCATTTGTTTTTTTTTCAAGATGTATCTCAACTAGTATAGAACATAGATAGCGTCTCCATTGATTGAGATGTATCTTTTCTGATATAAAACATAAATAGCATCGACGTTTTCACAGATGTGTCTAAACTAGTATAAAACATATATCGCGTCTACATTCTTGAGATGTGTCTCAACAGTCATAAAGCATACATAGTATCGATACTCAACAGCACGTAATGCTATTCCAGTAATGGCAATTACGGAATCCAGATGGCAGTGTAGGTGCGCTAAATTTATGTGTAGTTGAGCTTCTTCCTGTATCTAGAAATTTTTCAGAAATTCCTTAGTTATTAAGATAATAATCTTTCGGAATATAATATAGTCAGGACATCGAGATTCGTCATTGTTGTTCGCTACGTTTCGCCCACACGGACTACCGATAATAGGAAGTCATAAGGCAACGGCAGCTGAACAAACACACCTGCTCTCGTCCCACTCGGCGACAGTAACGATTTCACATCGCGTCCTTTGTGAGACTCAACGCTCGTAATCAACACATCAACGATTAACTGAAGTGAATATCGCTCTATCATATCAATTATAGACTCTGTCTGAAGTTATTAACCAAATTCGCTAACATGACGACTAAAGACTGTCTTGTCTTGATGGGCCTGCTACTTTTGGTACGTAATACATTCATCTTAATATCAATTATCATAAATATCAATATGTTATAAAGAAATCAAGATGCCGTCAAATAGAATAAATATGGAAAACATTTATGAGATAAAACGTTCCATAACCATTGATCCACTTTGAATGCCAATTCAATAAGGTACCACAAGGGAATTAATTATCTGCTGGAACTGTATATCTAAAATATCCAATAGAAAGAGTAGGTTGCGCGGCCTTCGGTGTCGTATTAAAAAAAGCTTAAATATAGGAACGGTAAAAGAAATCGCGCTCCAGCTTGGTTAATACGCCACTGTTTTTCAGGCTGAATCGTATGCTATACTCACTAATTATCTACACGAATCAAAGACAAACGGGGGAAATATACTTATGTATAGTGATAGCCAGGCTAGCTTAGAGCCATCAAGCTCACCAGACTACATCAAGGGGTATCCCATCAGGGGTATAGGTTTTTTCCTGTACATTTTCTCCAGCTAATTACAAACCACACTGGCTATCCTAATTACCATCGCAAAACTGGTTAAGATATGTGACAACGGCTTCAAATATCCTATGCAAAAGCAATCACGTTACACTTCGCTTGGTCCTGGGTCACCCTGGGGTACCATGAAATGAAAAATCTGATGACATGGCAAGACTAGGGAGTGAACCGACTCCAGACGGATTATACGGCTTTGACTATGCGCTCCGGCGACCTAACACCTTTAACAAAAGAGCTGGAATCCTGGGACTTTTACTACTCGCCCAGGTGTTACACCTGCAAACGTGGGTTATTTACTATGCGGTGTGGTATCTTGAGACGTTTACTAGGTGATATGCGAGCACACAGTTATCGTAACAAGTATTTATTTAGTACTTAATATTTATTCATCATGGAATACAAGGGCATACACAGTGAAGATGATTATTAAGTGGATGGATTTGTGAAGCCGAAATCAGAAATGTATCCACATTCTTTGATATAAGAAGCCATATCCCGTCCACATGTGAGGTATTCTATGGCGTACTGTTTTAATTTTTCGTCTATTTGACAGTACGCCTTACGTCGTTTTGGGAGATTTTTGCCGTTATTTATTTGTAGCAGTGTAACCTTTGCACATGCTTCCTCATTCTAAAACAAATTAATTACTTCGAAAATATTTAGATGTGATTTGATGGCATTATGTTTCAGTCTGTGATGATATCCTTTAATAACATTATTTGTTCCGGCATTTCTAATTTAAAAATTGGTTCAAAATCGAGAGTGGAAAGTTTCTTTTATCCATGTTTTTAAAAAAAAATATTGCGTTTTTTAGAAATGTGTCTCTTTTACTAGGCGTTTATTCACACCTTTGGTGATCACCCGACATCGTGGGTCGTTTACTAGTTTTTAGACATAGTAAAAGCCGTATATCCCGTTCTTCTGCCTGACTGTGGGAACTCCCACATTATAGTGCACCCACATTATGCGATTTGTTCTACGTAACACTTTAATCAAACAGTCGGCTTCTACGCTCGATATCCTTCTCGAGTGATGTGCGACTGTCGAAGGTATCTGCGCCGAATAGCATATAAATAATGAACATCCATTGTAAACCGCCTCTGAGAGCCTTAACTGGAAGATAATTGCGGTCTATAAATGTACTTTTCCCTTTACCGGAAATTTCCATCAACATCGACCCAAAGTTACGAGCACAATATCGAGTTGGAAAAAAAAGAGTATGTACATGCCCTAAACAGCTACCAAAAACATTAATGTGAACCGCATTAGAGAGCCTTTATAGGTTAATACTTACCATGTATAAATGGAGTAATTTACTTCTACCTTTATGCTCGAAGCTCCTATCCAGTTGCGAAAATTGTTAAAGACTTCAGCCAATAACTAGCGGGGTATTCTCACGAGGTTTTAATTGGCTTAAGTTTTCAAATGCAATGTCCAACAACATTTCAAACTGTCGATTTTCGATCTTGCATTTCACAAATCGCATAGTGTGGGAGACACTATAATAATCAGCTATCCTCCTGTGACTTTTCTATTACCATTTGGTATGGATGGAATGTAAAATGTCAACTATGATTAATTTATCCCTGCCATTGCGAATAATTGCAAAAAGTCAGCGACCTAACTATTGAAGAAGCCGCAGTGTATCTCGTGCTATGTTTCAGGTAACCCTGGGAAGGCGTTTACATTTGGAATCGGTGTAATAGTTCGGATACACTGAAGTCGTCGCAAGCACGTGGTCGCACGATACATATCTGAAAATATACCTTTATCTAGTTATCTGTTATTAGTAAAATAGAGAAAAAGTTTTCGATGGCTGAGGAAAACATAATACATCTCTGGTTTCAAATTAGATTAATCTACTTTATATTGCATTTCAGTAGTGTAGAGCTGCTGTAAGCACATTGTGAAAGGAAACACTTTCCGGTTAAGAGACGTATTTGAGCATTATATATACAATTTGTGTATTGTTGATAACTTTTCCAACCGTTCAATTGTGTATAATTATTATCATCAGGAATAGAGAACAGACGGGATGTGGCAGAGTCAACATAGTTTACTCAACACCATTAAAAAAACTTTGAATAGCGTTCAACCGTGGTTATTGTATTGCGAGGCATGTAGTCATCTACTTGTATCGTAAAAATGGGGCAACATCGTTTATTCGACACTCAGTACTCCGAAGAACCCAAATGTGTTAACTATGTTGACAAATAGACGTTCCAGAAGTTCCAGATGACGATGCCGATGACAATAACAATGACGATTGTTACGTCGTCACGTTGGCTTGATAATTGTCAATTGTCCATTGTGTACCTACATTACTTATAGGGCTATGGTTCAATCTTTGAATCGCCTATATTAACGGCGTCTAGTTTGGCTGGTCATCTACTACTCGTCAGTCCGGCTAACAAAACACGACCAAGCGTACAGTAGCTCTTTTTAGTCAAACTGAAAAGGCTGTCGTTAAAACATTGTTTTGAGTTTAAGGAAGTTGAAATCATGCCAGGCTTGGAGAATATAAAAGCGTTCACTGGGTGGTTCAGGGGGCTGGTGGGAGTGTTTCCTTAGGGTCACGTCAGAAGATTTGCGAGAACTAGACGTTATTATATTTGGTTATAAGAGTAGTAGGCATACAAATGTACGTGACTTTAATGACGAAGGGTTATTCTCGTTTTATTGGTAATCTATCCATATTCTTTTGGTGAGTGTCACAATAAATATATTGGATAAACCAAAACTTGCGTCTGCTATTTGCTACTATCGCCCATGTGTGAACGTTGTAAACTGGGATCCGTAACATAATGACGATGTCAATGACGATTACTATTACCATTACCATTATTATCACTATCACCAGTATTATCACCATTATTATCACCATCATTATCACCATCATTATCATCATTATTATTATTACTATTAATTATTATTTCTATTTTCTAAAGAGGGCGAGTGAGAGACTATAGTTATATATATTGTGTTAAAGTGCGATCCCGATCTAGCTCAACAAAATGGGATGATTACGGGATTGTCGACGGAGGGATATAAATTCGATTAATTAAAAATGACACTAAATAATCTATCACCTCCTTGAGATCCAATGTCCGCTAGGATCGCCAGATATAGAAGTTCCTAGTCAGAATGATTAGAAATGAGTTCACGGGACAGAGGGTAGATAAATAAATTAATATTCTTTGAGACAATGTCGTAAACACACTAGTTTTAACATATTTTGATCGTGTTTATATAGAGAAATCGGTTATAATTAAGCAATTTTATGCATTATACTTGTTTTATCCCAGCATTTAGCTTAATGTGGTTATTATGGCGTTAGTGAAATAGTCTGATTTATATCTTTCGATAAACACTTTGAGTTCTGTCCATTTATTTTTTTTCGCTGTTATTTTTTCTTTTTGAACTCATTTCACACGAAGAAGGGGGGGTCGACCATTCGCGATTTAGGTGTGCAAATCGGTACCATATTATAATAATCATACGCACATCGCCAATATCTGCAAATGTTTTTGCATTAAGAGCTCATCACCTGATAATTACCTTGAATTTCTTTATTGCAAATACCGCCAAAGGGGCTCGCCTGGTTAGATACCCAAGTATAGTCACATCACACCAGTCCTCAAAGACCCACGTTGTCGACCTATACGTCAAAGAGTTGGCTTAAAAGATTTTAATTGACTGTTAAACGTATTCATTTATCCACCCACTCTATTCTAATTAGCAACTCGTTTACATATTCGTCACACTGCCATAAGAACTAATTTTTCCTCTCCATTCTTTTTCTCATCATCTTACAGCTGCAGTCTCGTGCGGTGGCGGTGGGGTGTGGGGGTATCTTCATTTATGCATCTTCATCTCCCTTACCCATCCTGCGTAGATCGACTAAATTTTTCAATGAATTCAAAACGGCTTTTCGAACCCATCTTTTTGTGTCGTATTTGCGTAATTCTCAACCTCAGTGTGATCTCATCTAAAAAAGCCCCACAAAGCTGATAGACGTCTATCACAATGGCGTAGGAAACAAAACTTAGTGTGCTGAAAAACAAAAAATATACCGTATCACTGTTCTGGGTGATATATGAGGTGTCCAGCCGTGTTACTGTGCGGAATCATAAGACAATAATTTTCAACATGCGTCATTGTATAACATATTCAAGCCAAATCTATTGAGGAATTCGACAGTTATGTCCGGTTATATACCTATAATTTTATTCTTAATATCAGCAGCGGTGTGGTCATTTTAAAAATAATGTTGATAGAGCACTGACGAGCCCTTAGGGCTATGTGTACGTCCCAGGCCATCTTTATCCGTTTAAATGTCTTTTTCTTTCGACCAATTATTGCATTCGACCATCGACACCACAGTGAGTATTTATTTGGAAATGAGTCTAGCGCATATTTTCAGGTGGACTAGCTGTAAATTGGTAATTGAAAAAGCCGACCATCTAACCGTTTCGTAGCATCCCTTATTTTCGGTCACCATTCTAGCGTCTTAACAATAAGGCGCTAGCTGCTCATTACGTAGTAGACCTCAATATGCCTTGAGAACCGCTAATATACTCGTCTCCTTCAACAATGCATATGACTAGACTATTTCAAACCGGCCGCATTGTGGTATCCCATTTGTTAGGTCTCTCCCGTCCCCAGCACGTCTTGCTGATATGTCCTTGAGCCGCCCAACAAATCTTGACAGCCAGTACGGTGGGTTTTCTTGAAGCTAAATGGCTTAAAAGCTATGGGAATTATGAACATTTATATAGAGCACTTATAAGCTGCTTGCGCACCCCGCCAAATGACGGTTTACATGTCATTGATGAAAGCAGCCCTGTAACAGGCGCCAGCAAACCCTCCACAAATTTTCTGTTTTAGTGAATATATTTTCGCGATGCCACAAAAAAATTTCACAGGTACATATCTATGGCGTAGTCGACAAGAGAAAGTGGGATGACACACCAGCCCTAGGCCCGAGTGATGTCTGCTGTCGCAATGAGAACCTTCCGTAAATTTAGACCCGCACAGGAGAAAGAGCGCCTTTAGGATGTCCTTATGTTTAGGCTATATGACTATTTTGTATATTGCTCGACATTTGTAGTGACCCCCAATTGCATTTTCTTGAAGAAAATGTATAAATAATAATGGACAGTACACCAATACTAAAAGAAAAACGCGTTACTGGGTTAAATTGTCCTTTTAATTCGTCTGTCGTCATCGTGGATAGACGTCGTGGAATATTGGCTGATATTTGCGGTCGATAAATGTTTTACTTAACATTGTTTATTCATATACCTTTGGCCACGTTAGTTAGTTATTAATTTAGTGCAGAATCGTCTAATACCCTGGATAATCGTTGGAGGAGCCATTCAGGGTCTTTTACAAAGCTAGCGCATAAGTGTGGTTATCGAAAGCAATTAATTAGTCTCACTTATAAGGGCTTGGGGAAAACACATACTGTGAAAACCGACCTAGTCTGGGCAGAGAGTTGGTTTTATCATAGTCACCACACTGGTTCCAAGTACCATTCTGCAAAGGGGCAACATATTATGTCGCACTCTGTTATGTATATAATAGTTAATGTTTACTATATTTACAATGGCATGACGACAAATCGCGGAGGTATGTGTCATATAAGCCATCCATACCGTATTTGAGGCTCAGCGACGTCAGAGGGAAAAGGCGTAACACAACGACACTGCGAGGGCTACCCAGGGCCTCAGGGGCACATGGGATTAATGCTCTATCAACCAAAAAATGCCACACGTGGTATACTGGTTAATGTGTGAATTGATCTAGAGTCCTCTGGATTCAAAGTAAAACGCTCTAACCACTACGCTAGCTGCACCCTTCTATGGCGACGAAAAAATGTTGTTTGGGTGCAAAAGTCCCAGGATGGCAACATCGTCGGCGTTAAATTCCAGAGAATTCTACTTTATGTTACCTATCGGTCAAAACGTTGGATCAGCTGATGAGGGTCTAGAGTGTTTAATGCGGAGTGGTTGTTATATATGAGCTCTTTCGTCATATGAGTAGTGGCAGTAGTAGTAGCAATCGCAGATGCAGCAGCAGTAGTAGCAGTAGAAGTAGCAATCGTAGATGCAGCAGCAGTAGTAGCAGTAGAAGTAGCAATCGTAGATGCAGCAGCAGTAGGAGGAGTAGCAGTAGTAGTAGCAGTAGTAATCTCAGATGCAGCAGCAGTAGGAGGAGTAGCAGTAGCAATCTCAGATGCAGCAGCAGTAGAAGTAGTAATCGCAGATGCAGCAGCAGTAGGAGTAACAGTAGCAATCACAGATGCAGCAGCAGTAGAAGTAGTAATCGCAGATGCAGCAGCAGTAGGAGGAGTAGCAGTAGCAATCGCAGATGCAGCAGCAGTAGTAATCGCAGATGCAGCAGCAGTAGGAGGAGTAGCAGTAGCAATCGCAGATGCAGCAGCAGTAGGAGTAGCAGTAGTAGTAGCAGTAGCAATGGTAGCGGCGGCGGTGGTGCTGGTGGTGAATAAAAAAAGGTCTACTGTCTACCAACGTGAATGCTTTGCACTGAACGGAATGTTTAGCACTATAGTGACACCTCCTTCTCAGCTATTTCATCATCATATTGATAGCCGTAATTAGTCTATAAAATCGCGTGATCGGTAGCGATTTTTTATACTTTCAAATAGAGTGTATTTCGATGACATCCTTTTGAGATTACAATAAAAGTACATGATTTCACAACAATGCTTATACTAGCTATGTTCAGCATTATTCTTCAATTCTACTTTTAAGAGTCACTCATTACTTACCATACTCACGGTCCCTTGCACAATGTCTTATTTGTGGTGATCCAAACGGATGTTAGACGACAAGAAAATGCTTGTAAGTTAACTCAAAAATTTACTACACTTTGGTTCACCTAACTTTTGTCTTCGAGTTCTATAACACCTAAGTATATATTTTAGGATTGAGTCAAGTATATATTTTCATGCACATGGTGTTCCAAAGTACTCTTTTTCTTGTGACATTGTGTTTTTCCTGGTTTTAAATCGAGAAATGTGGCTGATACGAGTTCATACACCTTAAAATAAAAGGCATAATTGTCAGCACCTGGGTAAATGAACGTAATAACACATGGATCTCATGCGATGTGACAATACATTGTGGGGTTAAATTAAGGAAATTGTATCCGAAAGAGGTACAACACGGTATTTACCACGCGATAATATGAGAAAAAGCATGAACTTATTGAACACCTATTTGTCAACATGTTTAACACGCAAGGGTTCTTTAGAGCTCTGAGATTCGAATAAACGACGTCGTTCAACGTTTTACAAGACAAATGGATAATTGTATTCCAGTGAAACAAATTAACCACGGTCGAACAATATTCAAAGTTTTTTTATCAATGGTGTTGAGTAAACTATGTTATATGCGGTCTGTCACATCCCCTCTGTTCTTTATTCATGATGATAACATTTATACACAATTGACCGCCTTAAAAAGTTATCAACAATACACTGATGTTATATGTAATGCTAAAATACGTCTCTTAACCGAACAGTGCTTACAGCAGCTCTACACTACTGAAATGCATTATAAAGTAGAATAATCTAATTTGAAACCAGAGATGTATTATGTTTTCCTCAGTCATCAAAAACTTTTGTCTATTGTAGGATAAAGGTATATTTTCAGATATGTATCATGCGACCACGTGCCTGCGACGACTTCAGTCTATCTGAATTATCACACCCATTCCAAATATAGACGCCTTCCCAGGGTTACCTGAAATATATCACGAGATACACAGCGGCTCGACAATTAGGTCGCTGACCTTTTGCAATTATTCTCAATGGTAGAGACAAATTAATCACAGTATACATCTATATTTCACCAGTGCCACATGGCAATAGGAAAGCGATAGTACGATGTGTGATTATTAGAGTGTGTCTCACACTATGTGATTTGTGAAACGCAAGATCGATAATTTGAAATGTACTGTGACTTTCTATTTTAAAATTTAAGCCAATTAAAGTCTCCTAAGTCTATCGCGCTTGTCGTTGGCTGACGGCTTGAACAACCTCCGCAACAAGATGTGAGTTTCGAGCATAAAGTTAGAGGTAAAGTGCAAAATTTATAGAGCAAAAGTATCAACCAATAACGGCTCTCAAATGCGGTTTAGATGCCAGTTTTTGCAGCTATTTAGCGCGTGTACATGCTCTATGTTTCAAACTCGATATTTTGCTCGCAAGGTTGGACCGATGTTGATGGAAATTTCCGGTAAAGGGAAAGGTACAGCATTTAATAAACCGCGAGTACCTTCCAGTTAAGGCTCTCAGAGGCGGTTCACAAGAAATGTTTATGGCAGCTATTCGGAGCAGATACATTACCTTCGACACTCATATCACCCGCGAAGGATATTGAGCTGTGAAGGCGACTGTTTGATTAAAGTGTTGCATTTTGCAATATCGTTAACACCCACACCGCTTGTAACAAAACAACACAGTATTATAATTTATTAATACGAATTTAGAATGTGTATAATTGATATTAAATTCTGATTATGAGTGTTGATAAGGGTCTTACTAGTACAGTTAAAATATGACAAGTATCAGTCTTGCCCAAAAGCTTTATTGCAGGGAATCTCCGTGATTTTATTGTGATTTTCAGATTGCGACACTTATGTAGCATCACCGACCTTGGACTGTGTCTTATCTATTGAAAAAATCAAGTAGATAATGTTTTAGGCGCTGAATGACTTACCGTCGTTGACGGGGTACC
>WURV02162786.1:0-15398 GCA_011762755.2 Epimenia babai | reverse complement strand
ATCTTTATTCTTCAGTTTTCTTACTCATGTCATTTATCTTCATTCTTCAGTTGTTACCCGTGTTTTTTTTTTTAATTCTTCACTTGTGTTACCAATGTCATTTATCTTCATTCTTCATTTGTTACCTATCACAACTATCTTTATTCTTCAGTTGTCTTACTCATGTCATTTATCTTCATTCTTCAGTTGTTACCCATGTCATTTATTTTAATTCTTCACATCTGTTACCAATGTCATTTATCTTCATTCTTCATTTGTTACCTATCACAACTATCTTGATTCTTCAGTTGTGTTTCCCATGCCATTTATCTTCATTCTTCATTTGTTACCCATGTCGTTTATCTTTGTTTATTTTTCATTCTACCATGGTCTTTCCTTAGTAATAATAAATTATTATCAGATATTTGTGCAGCGCAGCTCATCAATAGTTTATTGAGCGAGATGTTGGTTTCTTTCTTTTTATGAGTCCTCATATTTACAAAATGAATATTCATATTACAAAATTTACAATTAACTTATGACATTAGTTGAAAGATTATATGTAAAGTCTGTAAAATATCACTTTTAGCTATATTTGAAGATGTTGAAGTGTGGTATTGAACAGAGTTGAGGTGGTTACTGGTTCCAGTTTTTATTTATGGTGATTGGCGTGTGTTTCTTGAATGTTCCTTTCGAATGATTGTATCTATGTTTTGCGGGGCATCAGAGGATATTGCTTTGTGTAATAGCCTAATAGGAGTACTTTGAATTGTGTTCTTTGTGTGATGAGATGCCAGTTGAGTTGGTGTAGTAGTGGAGTGACATGTTCATGTTTCCTAAGTTTGAAGATGAGTTTAAATCATGTGTTTTGTACTTTTTATAGCTGGTTTGTAAGTGTTTGTAGTATGTTGATATGAATTGTGTTACAGAAGTCTAACATGGATGTAATAAAAAGCATGTATTAGTGATTCATTTGCTGGTTGTATGAGAATTGTCATATAGATGAGATGTTGCGTAAGTGCATCTGGTATGTTTTGATGACTTGGTTGATGTGTTGTTCTAGAGTTGTCTAGAAGTGTTTGTCAAAGATCACCCCGAGGTTGCGAACCTGTGATGTTGGCTGTATTGTGGTGGTTCCAAGTGTGATATATCAGGCATAGGTTTGCGTCTTGATTAAGGTGTGATAGGTAAGTATTCTGTTTTGTCTGTATTAAGTTGTAATGTGTGGGATGTCATCCACCTCTGGATTTCAGCCCAACACGTCTCTACTATATTAGTTTTGTGTTCTATGTCAGATGCGTTGGCGGGATTAATTGGGAGCTATAATTAGGTGTCACCTGCTTAACAGATGGTAGTTTATTAGTAAAATTGTTGAGAATATGTGTTAGAGGTTTGTGTACATAGTGAATAGTGTAGGGCCTAAGAGATTTTGTATACATCGTGAATAGTATAGGGCCTAAGATGCTACCTTGGGGCACTCCATAAGGGAGAGGTGTAGGACTGTACGTTCAGATGTCAATGCGTCAATGAAGCTTTTGAACATGCTCTCATGTAGGTATAACTGTATCAATTTTAGTGCCTTGTGTGTAACACCTAAAGTGGTGTTGTACTGTGTGAAGTATTATATATTTGTATTTTCCTGTTTATTCCTCATGTTACCCATGGTATTTCCCTGTTTATTTTTTCTGTTGCCCTTGGCGTTCCCTTTTTTATCCATGTGTTGCCCACAATATTTTTATGTTCATTCTTTATTTCACCCATTGCCCATAACCCACAAAATTGTTTACATATCCTCCATGTGGATTTAAACCCGCAGTGTCTGTCTGTCATGCCAAATCACACTGTAACATTCTACAGCTACTTCGTCATACTCAAGAAACCCAAGCCTCAGTCACCAAACACATCAAACAGTGAAGAGTCCTTGATTATACAAGAAGGTAAAATACGAGGAACTTCTCGTTATGCGTTATGCCCTAATTGTCAGTTTTATATAATGCTGCCCGTTATTCACACATGCTCTACTGTTGTCTATTTCATCACAATTC
Source organism: Epimenia babai (assembly GCA_011762755.2). Classification (NCBI taxonomy): domain Eukaryota; kingdom Metazoa; phylum Mollusca; class Solenogastres; order Cavibelonia; family Epimeniidae; genus Epimenia; species Epimenia babai. The sequence continues at coordinate 13,374 of WURV02162786.1, read as the reverse complement.
TCTTCTCACACCAACTACCATCTCTAGAACTTGGCTCATTTTTACGACCTCGTTTGCAGGACCTCCTTTGCTCAGCTCAGTTACCATTTTCACCGTTTTCTAAATCTCTGACACTTATCTCCATCCCTGCTAACTTTTGCTGCCGTTTTTTGCATGATTTACTTTTATATTTAATGCCCATTTCAATTACGATCTTTGTCCATTTTAGTATCCAAGTTTCAATCACCATCTTTGCCCAATTTAGCACCATCTATGCTTATTTCTTACTGCCATCTTTGCCAATTTTAGCAGTCTATGCCCTTCTAAATTATCATCTTTGCCGATTTTGGAACTCTATGCCCATTTCAAATACGATCTTTGCCCATTTTAGAACTCTATACCCATTTCAATTACCATCTTTTCCCATTTTAGAACTGTATGCTCATTTCAATTACCATCTTTGCCCATTTTGGAACTCTATGCCCATTTCAATTACCATCTTTGCCCATTTTGGAACTCTATGCCCATTTCAATCACCATCTTTGCCCATTTTGGAACTCTATGCCCATTTCAATTACCATTTTTGCCTACTTCCACTGTCATCTTTCCACGTCCACCACCATTTGGTCCAACTGTGACCTCCACGTTGTTAGCCCATTGCAACAGCATCTACGCTCACTTTAACTGCCATCGTTAACATCATTCCCTTGCATTTGAGCTAACTTCCTACACCATCTTTGCCTTTGAGTAATTTGCTTTTCTTTGCCATCACGTTATCTATTCCAGATAAGGAAATCGTTGTAGAATACGCTCAAATTAAAAAAAGGAACTTAAATGTGTTAACCACTTAGTATTCAGCCTCCATTCCTAGAGTCTTAATTCATTGTGAAGCAATTACTTTATCATCTCAGTAGTTAGGCAGTTCGTTAGTCATAGGCTGATTACCAAAGTAATCGTTGTGTAGGCCATTCCTGGCCCTTTATAATGCTAGCTTATAGGCTTAACATGGCCAAAGGATTAGTCTCAATTTCGTGGAGTGGGGTACGACACTTCAGGGAAACCCATCGACTCTGGGCAGTCAGTTGACCTTTGTCCATCCACAGAAAAAGTCTCCAAAGCAACAGCCAAATACGATAAAATAACCCAAAATTTGATGTCATAGCAATCTTAAATATCATGAAAATAGCAGCTATTCCAGCTTATTTGATTCAAATATGAAATTAATACGTTAGGTACTAAATAAAGATCCGATATATCGTGTAAAAGAAAGATTGTGTCATCCCTGTTTTCGCGGGATCGATGGAAGGATTTATTATGTGGGCCGAGGAATAAACATATTTTTCAGATGTCGTTTCCGTAGCGATGACCTGGCGCCAAAAAGTTCACCTCATGCCTGTAAGTTCCGAAGTATATCTGTGCTAATTGTAAGGAGGGGATATCATGGGTTTCGGGAAAACACAATTCATCGTATTGAACCTGCTCTGCATCCAGGGTAAGATTGTTTGAATGAAATATGGTGGGGGTAGCCACATTAGTTTATAGCAATAGAAGGTAGCACCTTGTGAGACTCGTAAAAATTTATTGAAACGCGAGCTTTCGCAGACGCAAGGAATGAGTAAGAATACGTAAAACATACATTTATATACAGCGCAAATACGAAGATATGAATACGCAGGGTGGGCTCGGACCTAGTCATGAAAGAAACGCGCTAACATCACACCGCATTTAAAGACTCTATCTTTGTCTGCGTTGTTATTTCTATAACACCATATTTGTTTTATTAATTTTCCATCCACTACTCGGTCTTACACTACAAATAGTCTTAGACCATTAGGCTATTGTTTCATGTAAAGCGTGTTTGACAGCTCTACTAATGAGTACTCTTTAAACAAATAAATTTCATTTTCATCTCTTAGCCCCCCCCCCCTCTTATGTTTATTCATATCTTTGTTGTCCTCCCGCTGTATGTAGATGTGTGTTTTACGCATTATAACTCATTCACCTGATGAAGCATCCCTCGTGTCTGCGAAAGCTCGCCTTTCATTAAATTTCTGTTTCTCTTCAAAGGTGCTACTTTTGAATCTTGTTATTGAATAATTAGAATTGTTTCGATTATTTCTTAGTTATCATTTTAATTGCTGTACTGAGCATTCGGCCATTGTCTTATTGTGTGTCGTTGGCTTTGTCATCGGCCCTTTAATCAAGGCCTTTATGTAAGCGGCCCATTAATTAATGTCTTTATGCAAGTGGCCCTTTATATTGATCCCTTTACCTCTGTTTCTTCACATCAGCAAGACCTCGAGAATTTCTGCCTCTACAGTTTACTCTGTTACCTTTACACATGTGCCTCATACATATGTGACGTAATATTAATGAAATACATATGTGCATTTAAATATTTGGAATACATATGTGCATTTAAATATTTGGAGTACATATGTGCCTTTATATGAATGGAATACATATGTGCATTTAAATATTTGGAAAACATATGTGCCTTTATATTGATGAAATACATAGGTGCCTTACATTGATGGAATGTATATGTGTCTTTATCTTTATATTTATGGAATACATATGTGCCTTTATTATAATGTAATACATGTGTGCTTCTTCATTAATGGAATACATATGTGCCTTTACATTAATGGAAAATATATGTGCCTCCACATTAATGGAATACATATGCGCCTTTATATTAATGCAGTATATAGTGCCTTTATATTAATGTAATATGTATGCGCCTTAATATTATTGGAGTTATTCACTGATCTATAACGCATACCTTGTTATCCACAACCCTTAGTTTTACTCTCTGTGACAGATATTTATCGTACGTATTTAACCTGTATCGGACAGTCCCTTTTGAAGTACATGTGGCCGCTCACTCTCGTCTACTTCGCCGAATACTTCATCAATCAAGGATTGGTACGTGAAACTTCGCTTATCTCTAACTAGCCAAATCACCTGCGCTCTGCTGCGGTTCGTGACATTTTTTATAGGACAGTCACGACGATGATTGATGTCAATTCATTGATTTATTCGCAGAGAAAAATGTTATTTATTTTTATTTTAATAGAAAATGGAATCATTGAGAACAGTATTTCTTATTATACCAATTCAGAATTATTATTCCTTTTTTATATAATATAAATTAATGTACTTAACCCTTACCACACTGACATCTGTACATCGCATTTGCTATACCGATGAAATTCTATGACAACAGAGTACTAAGGGTTAAAAGCTTCTTTTCTACTTCTATAAATACCGCCTAATTTGGCTGACGTAAATTTTAAATTTGTTGTTTCAGCTTGAACTGCTATATTTCAACGGCATCTGGCTATCATCGTCCGATCAGTATCGCTGGTCAGTGACCTCCGTAATTTCTCCCACTCTTTAACCTGCTTTAGCTCATATGGACCCTCACTCTACTCTGTTCTTTTTATCTTTCTATGCCATTTTTTTCTCTTCGAGTCACCCTTAGCTTTTGCCAGGTTTTACTCTGTGAGTTTCATTAGTTCATGGTTTACCCTGCTTTAACTTCACTCCATGATTTACCCTTTTTTAACTGATTTTTATCTATGATTTACTTTATTTAGCCCATCTGAGCTTATGCTCGGTGAGCTTTTCTGATCGGAGTTTGTCCGTCGTCCGTCCATATGTCCATCCCGATAGACATTTTCTTAAAAAATCTCAAGAATCGCTTATCGCAGAGGTCCGCCATTTGGCAGATATTGTCCTAGGGTTGGTATCTTCTAGGTTTTGCGATGGTATCGTCATCGCAGCTAGGGGAAGTAATTCTGCCAATGTTTGTATTTTTATTAAAAAATCTTCTCAAGAACCACTAATCCCAGAGGTTTGCGATTTGACAAATATTGACCTTGGGTTGGTCTCCTCTAGATTTGTTCGTGGAAACATCATCACAGCTAGCAGAGGTAACTTCTGCCGATGGTCGTATTTTTGGTTAACAATGTTCTAAAAAAAACACTTATCGCATGCTACTTGTTAAATATTATCCTTAGGGTAGTCTCTTAGAATGTTCATGGTATTATCATCGCAGCTGAGGGAGGTCACTTCTGTCAATGTTTGTATTTTTCATTTAAAATTTTTTTCTTAAGAGCTGCTTATTCCATATCTGCCCTTTTGTCCTTGGGTTGGCTACGACAGTAAGGGGAGGTAACTTCATCTCGGATGTCTGCTATTTGGTGGATATTGTTCTTGGGTTTGTATCTTTCAGATTTTTCAGCATCTTGTTATATGAGCAAAAGGGTAATTTCTATCAACTTTTGATTTGAAAAAAGTTTTTTTCTCCATGTCTGCTCAGTGCAAAGGTCTGCCATTTGGCATGTATTGTCTGGGTCTCATTCAGATTTGTTTAGGGCATCTCTATTTAGGCAAATTGATGTGATTTCAGTCAAGGTTTATCCACGAATCTGTATTCTATTGTTTCAGTATCTTAATGGGCATTTTCAGGTCTCTTTGGCCTCTTTTGTTTGATGTCAGGCAGTCTCCAGTTCTAATATCAAGATGGCCTCCTTGGCCTTTTGTTTTGTCTGTTTCTCTTTTTTAAGTGAGTGTCTTGAGGGCTCTTTGGCTTGTTTTAATGTACTTTACTCCATGATTTACTCTTTTTTAACTTTACTCCATGATTTACTCTTTTAATTTACTTTATTCCATGATTTACTCTTTTTTTAACTTACCCCACTCCATGATTTACTCTTTTAATTTACTTTAATCTGTGATTTACTCCTTTTTTAATTTACTTTACTCCATGATTTACTCTTTTTAACTTACTTTACTCCATGATATACTCTTTTTAACTTACCTCACTCCATGATTTACTCTTTTTTAATTTACTTTACTCCACGACGTACTCTTTTTAACTTACTTTACTCCATGATTTACTCTTTTAATTTACTTTACTCCGTGATTTACTCTTTTTAACTTAATTTACTCCATGATATACTCTTTTTAACTTACCTCACTCCATGATTTACTCTTTTCTCACCTTACTATACTCCATTATTTACTCTTTGCTTTCTTCCCGATGAATTAACTTATATTTTATTATCCAATAACCGCAATTTTTAACATGAATAAAAATCCATATTCCATTCGTATTCTAGATTTTTCTCACTTATGTCACATTCACGCAGCATTTTTTAATTAAAATCGCGCGTCTGTCTAACACTATATTCGCGATAATGTCAACGTAAATATATACACGTCTTTGAAATGGACATTTTGCCATTACGGCAGGTACCAGGTGGATTATCAGCTGGGAGTCTTCATCTCGAGGTCATCTGTTGGTCTGATACATATCAAGAAGATTTGGATCATGCCCATTCTTCAGGTACCCCCGATGGACAACCGTTTTACTAGCACTTCTTACTCCATTGTTTACTCTTTGCTTTAAATCGTTTATTTCGCTTTCCCCGTGCTGTACTAAGTTAGGTTTTATAAATAGATCAATAATAACGTAAGCAAAGTTTCCACGCTACTTTAGCGGTAGTATTTATGTATTTATATCGGGCACACTTCAACTACAAACAGTTTGTCAGTTTATACAATGAAGACTCTTAGATGCGGATTACAATCAATGTTAGCGGCAGCTATTCAGCGAGCATACAGTAACTTAAATGCCTGTGGATGATGATATGAAGCGGATGCTCGGTTTAGAGACACCTCTGCTCCAGCAATCGGGGATAAATGACTAACTGAGCATCATTGAAGATTGAAGAAAAGCCAATTGGCGAGAGGTTTTAAACTGCGACCATTCGGTTTTATTGCTCGAATATTGCTCGATTCCAAGGACATTTATGTATTAGAGAAATTGACCTAAGAAATCACGCTCTGGACCTCGGGCTTGGAAGGTCGTGGCTCGTATGAATCAATGACTATCACCAACATCTAGTGATAGGCGTATTCACACTCAAACACTATCGTCAACATCTAGTGATAGGCGTATTCACACTCAAAAACTATCGTCAACATCTAGTGATAGGCGTATTCACACTCAAACACTATCCTCAGCAGCTAGTGATAGGCGTATTCACACTCAAACACTATCATCAACATCTAGTGATAGGCGTATTCACACTCAAAAACTATCATCAGCAGCTAGTGATAGGCGTATTCACATCTAACACTATCCTCAGCAGCTAGTGATAGGCGTATTCACACTCTAACACTATCCTCAGCAGCTAGTGATAGGCGTATTCACACCTGTAATCTATGAAGAATTAATTTTTGAATAGTTCAGGTAGTGAATTGGGATGCAAGTGACGTCCCAATGTTCCAGCGCCACTCTATATGAAGATATTTCACAATAACCTAGTTCATGACGTGATTCCTCTTTATTAGTATTTCAGCAGGAATATCTTGCATATTTCCTGGAGCGAAAGGCGCGGGGGGAAATGTTAGGCTTTGGGCGGATTTTCAATCGCAACCTCTCGGCAGTACTTTGGTCCCGGATTGCATATTCAAAAAGACCACATTTGTCCGGTGGACTGTAGTTTTTCATACGAAAATACAAAGGTAACACCTTGTTGACAACTATATATGGATTAACACAAGCTTTCGTATATCAAGTATACTTCATCAGGTGCAAATCAGGTATACTTGATATACGAAAGCTTGTGGTAATCCTTATATAGTTAGTCAACAAGGTGTTACCTTTGTATTTTCGTATTTACGACATGGCTAACACAGCAACCCCCACCTCTGTGTAGTTTCTCATGGTTGACTTATTTTGTGATCATTTTACCTTATTGAGGTGTGGTAAATGTGTCTTGGTTTCTCTTATTGTCTTGTTATTTATTCGCTTCACTCTCCTCCACCCCCAGCTGCTTAATGCCGCGCTGCTGTTGACCCAAGTGTTTTTCCGCTTCATCCCGAGTTTCTGGGTGATCATGGCGCTGGTGTTGTACGAAGGATTGATAGGTGGAGCGGCCTACGTCAACACGTTCTTCAAGATCCACAGTGACGTAAGTAAATGAGACGCAGAGCGAAATATGGGATGAAATGAGGGATAACTGGGAGGGTGAAATATGGAATGATACGGTAGATGAAATGTGGAGTGAAATATGGAATGATATGGTAGATGAAATGTGGAGTGAAATATGGAATGATATGGTAGATGAAATGTGAAGTGAAATGTGGAATGATATGGTAGATGAAATATGGAGTAAAATGTGGAGTGAAATATGGAATGATATGGTAGATGAAATGTGAAGTGAAATGTGGAATGATATGGTAGATGAAATGTGAAGTGAAATGTTCAGTAAAATATAGAATAAAATACGGAATAAAATTAGAAATATGGATGATGGAATAAAAAATTGGTTGAAATGTGGAATGGGTTATTAAATAGGGTATGAAATTGGAATGAAATGGATAAGATGTGGAATGAAAAGTGGATGCTAATACAGTACTTTATTTATCCTACTAGATGATTGGGGAATAGTAATACCGAAGGGTTGCAGTGGGTTGTCTTTTTCCCATCACAGAAGTGCTTACTTTCGATTCGTTAAGATATTGAGTGAGAGAGCAATTATTTATGACATATCCGACATTTGACATATCCTACGTTTGACATATCCGACATGTGACGTATCCGACATTTGACATATCCAACATTTGACATATCCTACATTTGACATATCCGACGTTTGACATATCCGACATTTGACATATCCTACATTTCACATATCTGACATTTGCGTCGGCGTTCAGTGTCGCGTCCTTATCACTCGTAAATCGAAAAATGCATCCGCGCTCGAAATACGGCGTTTCCATTCGGCGCGCGCAGATGGAAGGCGAGAAGCAGAAGAAAGAGTTCAGCCTGACGGTCGTGAGCATCGCCGACACCCTGGGAGTGTGCACGTCCGGGGCGGTGTCCATCCCAGTCCACAACGCGATCTGCCGTCGCCACATCAAGATGTGACCGACGGCTGTTTAAAGTTTTTATCAGGCCGACGGCCGACATGAATTTAATTGGTACGGGTATCGATTCCGTAAAATTTGTTGTTTGATACTTAAACCTCATTCTTTTTAATGACTTTATATTTTCGTTACGTATGTAGTTAACTGTGCTGAATCGTATTCCTTTCTTTTTTTTCCACAAATTGCCCTTGTTCTACCCACAAAGCTGCTAACCCAACAAACAAAAAACAATACTCTTCTATCAGCTTTCTATTTTAACAAAACTGAAAAGCCCAGTTAACCGGTTGAAAGCTTAAAGCTGATGCGATAATAAAAAAAACTAACATTTTTTGCTTTTTGCACATAAACTCGTAATTTATATAATCAGTGGAACCCCGTTCGGCATCACCTGATGTTATTAGCGATATTTGGGCACTTTAACCCTCTGCATGCCGTTGTCAAAGAATTTCATTCATATAATAATGTAAAACGCGGCCATCAGTATCCAAAGGGTTAAGTACAAGGCTTTTATTATTATTATTATATAATGCATAGCAACAGGAAGTTGATAGGACGTTTCGGTTTCGTGAAGTAGAGAAGCCTATGGAAGAGTATTGATTTGGTGAGGTAGCAGCATGTTGTTTGCTGTATATTGTGGTGATGAGCATTGGTATTGACCCATAGTCTCCCTGCCCCTGACCAATGATAAAGACATAGCCGAGATGGTCACTAGAGCAGACCACCGTATCCGGGCAGACAGCCTGATCAGTGTTCACGCTGGGTTTTGCATTTTATGTGCCACGGCATGTGCCAGTCTTAATGAGCCATGGCATGTGCCAATCTTTATGAGCCATGGCATGTGCCAATCTTTATGAGCCATGGCATGTGCCAATCTTTATGAGCCACGGCATGTGCCAATCTTTATGAGCCACGGCATGTGCCAGTCTTTATGAGCCACGGCATGTGCCAATCTTTATGAGCCACGGCATGTGCCAGTCTTTATGAGCTGATCTTCGTCTATTCGCGTTATTTGTTTCTGATACCAACCAATAGTAAGGTGAAGTAAAAGTAAAGCGTGGCATTTATATACTGCACGTTAAAGCCACGTCCACAGCTTGCCAAATGATGATTTACAATGTGTTGTTGAAGAAGGCAGCTCTATAGCAGGAGCGAGCAAGCCCTCACTAATTCACTTTCCCAGTGTATATTAATTTGTGTTGCAATGAATTAAATCCCACTGGTACTCATTTACGGCTGAGTCCACGAGAGCAAGCGGGATAAAGTAACTTGCCCGAGGATATGACGGAAAAACACAATCGGTATTCTACGTGATTCGAACCGTTCACCTTCTGGTTCGTAGGTCGGTGCTCTATCAACTGAGGAATCCCGTTCCCTCGGCTACACATATCGCTAATTCTATTGAGATTCTAGTGAGGTTGCGGACATTTTACAACCAAATGAGATTCATATTCGACGCACAACCACGTCAGTCGGAAGCCCATGGGTAACCACTCCGTAAAATCCAAGGCTCTCTATAGGCAAAAACTCCTGAAACCCCGACACCCCGCGGGGTCTCGGTGCCCCTTAAACAGCGGATGTGCGGAGGCTCGTTGCGTCCGACATCTCTTGGTAAATCATCCTCAACAGTCACAGATTTAGTTAGCGCAGTGCCCGACATGTGTAGGCTGTCTGTCGCCAGTCAATACCAGCGGCGTCAGGGACTATTTATTACCAACCGTCCGCACGGACTTGGTTCGGCTCGCTTTATGACGACGTTTCAATCGTAACCCACTCAGGTTTCACAAACAACCCAGGAAATCATCGCAAAGGCCCAAAAATGAGTCAAACCTATCTACAGACAAATAAATTTATCAATGTTCTAGCGATCATACATTATATTACACATATATTTTTGTAAAACTCTTGCACCAAAAAAAAATTGCGCCTTTTTCTCAAGTTTTGCTTTTTTGGTGAAAAAAATTACAATGGCGCAAACCGGTTAAAATTTTTATTGTATGAACTTATTTTAAATGATTGGGTGAATTTTACGTTGATTAATAATATATTCTCTATAATAATCTCTCTTGTGTTTTTCTATTATTGAATTTGTAACCCCGATACCTGTCGTGTAACTCGGGGGCGATAAATATCTTGTGCCAAACGACTTCTTACAACTGTCGGAAGGGACCGGTGGTTAAGTGGTTTGATATGGATTCCAGGTGAGTTCGTTTATCCAGTATTCAGGACTGGTGAATAATGAAGTATGTCTCGATATGACATAAAAACAACATAGAATGATTGATTTTTTTTTCGGTGTAAAACACTGTTTTCGAAATTCGAGTAGTTCGTAAATCACGACTTTTAAGGGGACGCAACCTTGCGTGTAAAATACAAAGAGGAGAAATAATATTAGCAATACCAGAGTGCAAGCCATGAATATGTTAAACAATCGTCTGCATTATCAATAACTATCTGCCCTTTTCCCTCAAAGTTTAAAACTAAAAGGACAGCCATTGAAACAACTATTGTTCACCCAGGATAAGGAAATGACAAACACACGCTTTCTTATACGAGTTTTCTTAATTAGTTGTAATCCATTAATAACGGCATTATATCGCATGAACGACGAAATGAAGGCTCTGCTCATTCGTTACTATTTAGATTCAATAGAATTTGGACGCATCGTCCCCGACTTTTCTGTCCCTCTTAATGTATATGCGTGATATGGTTAACGCAGATGTACATAATTCCGTAGTAGAAATGTGCAGAAAAATTATCCGAGGTCTTTTAATGTCAGTATGCGCTAAATATTGTGCGTGCGAAAATACGTAGCGGGACATCAGCGTGAGTAGCCAAGTTAGTATGAAAACGGATGGGGGTGCAAGATTGCGAATTTGCGACATTGTTCATTTATAGGCTGACGACCTGACAATCTCCGGCGACAGGGTAAAAAGGGGGGAGGGAAAAGGCCAGGCTTTGGTGCTACTTTATAATTAAATGTCAGTCGCACGTACAACATTACCCTGTTACCTTCCTAATATATTTTTATAATAAGCCATTTAATGACGAATCTTTCTCGATATTCAAGCACGAAAATCTTGCTCATTTCCTATCGTAAGTCGGGTAAGCTGATAATAAAAATATTTGTGTGGGGTGCTTGCCAATTCCATAACGATAAAGGTGGGGTTTTGGTGCTACTTTATAATTAAATGTCAGTCGCACGTACAACGTTGCCTTTAGGATATTTTTTATAATAACCCATTCATGATAAATCTGTCTCAATATTCAAGCACGAAAATCTTGCTTATTTTCTATTGTGGAAGGCACGGGAAAAAATCCATGGTTTGTGTTGGTTCGAACTCACAACCTCTCGCATGAAAAGCAGTCCTTCTAACCACTGGTACACTGGCGCCAACGCCATAACGACGCAACGAAGAAATGAATATTGTTAAGTGCGAATGGCATTTACTGCGCTTGAGCAAGTCGCACTAAATTATATCTTGTATTCTTTATTGGGGGGTATTTTTGCAAAGTATTGTATCTGAGCTGTGTAAGGACGCTAGTTCGGGATACTCCCCTGTGATGCTCTTAAACACCCCCCCCCCCCCCCCGTCTCAATACAGGGGTGGCCATGGACGAGATGTTATATTATATATATATATATATATATATATATGCGTTTAATCCGTAACCCAACAAACTTTAGAGACGCTTTTAGGCGCTTTAGAGACATACTAGTTATATGTGATGGTAATTAGGATAGCCAATGTGGTTCTATAAATGGCTGGAGAGAAATGCACAGGGAAAAACCCTATACCATCAGTCCCAGCAGAGGTATAGGTTTTCCCTGTGCATTTCTCTCAAACTAGTTATTAGGGCGCCTCCAAAACAAATGGATTATTATTATTAAACACGGCCTAGTGGTGGACTACCGCCTACTGGTGTTTGTTTAAAGTTATAAAAGCAAGCAGTGCAGTCCTTTATAGCTAACTAAACCCCGGTCACAATCGGTCTGGGTTTGCTATCAGGCCACTCGTTACAATCGGAGTTGGATCTTGGGTTTAGTTCTCGGGTCCTGGGCTTAGGTCCCGGGGATTAATTCCTGAGGTTAGTTCTACAAACTCGCACATGCCTCGTAACCACATTTTAAAATCTGACGCATAGATACGGTGATCAATGAATACGTAAATAATAAAAATTATTATTATGACTATTTTAAGCGGGTTGCTGAATAAGAAAGAGTCTCTTAATAACAAGTATGCCTATTATATACACAGTCCGTTGCCCTATGTAAAATAAACTGCCAAACTATATGCAATTAAGAAACAAAGCGAGGAAAATAGGATAGCGAAGCGAACCAATATTGCAGTGTGAAATATGAAATGCAGTCATAACAGCATGGACGATGTGATATTTTGGAAGTTGCATATCAACTTAAGTAGTGTAGGCCAATATTGTATACCACCACCACCACCACCAAATCAACATGCTTAATCTGGGTATGTAAAACAACTCCGTGCACGCGCCAGAATGCTAAACAGTTCGAACTACACGATGCAACCATTAGATGAAAGCATGAGCATGTATTAGGAACATCAATAATTACCTGCAGACACAACTACTAATAAAGGCTCAGTACATACGATTAGCTTCTCGATACTAGATTATTTAACACTTGCTAGGTTTTACTTTCCATTATCTCCCTTAACTTAACACCCTACTAACACTAGTGTAGGAACAAATTGGGCTTTCGTACAGGCACTACGTCGGCCTTTTGTAGTCATGGCTACGAGCTCACAGATGCAAGTTGATACACAGCTGTGTCAGGTACACAATGAATGTGACAAGCTGGCTGAATACAGCTGCCACTAAAACATTAATTGTAAAGAGCATTTGAGTGCCTTGGCTGAAACTTACAGTCCATAAATGTGCTTGACTTTATTCTTATATCGGTGATCAGCAAAGCAAACAGAACGACCATACACCAGCACTCAGACCACCAAATTACGCTACCGGTATTTATCATCCTCATTCACTGTCATTCCTACGTATATTTAAGTGTTGCTTTTTAGGATCTCTAGTTAGCTGAAATATATTACACAAGTCTCTTTACTCGTGGCCGTACTCCCAAATTACAGTCAATGCTGCAAAGCACGTAACGTCCTATATCAGCGATGCGCCGTGTTATTTTTAGATAGACACGTTGTTGACATCCTGAATATTGCGGGCTAAAAGTGATGAACCACGCAAAAGTGGCTCGCCGAAACGTACTTCAAACTCGCTAGAAGTTGACATTTTTCCCTACATACTTTTACCGTATTTGTTCTAGAATCACTCCAGATAATTAGCCAATAATACGCTCCCGTAGAATAAAATTAAACTCCCGTTATCCTAAGTGAATATATAGCTCGGATGGGGATCGTAACCGAACAGTTTAAAGTCCCACTGGAAATATTTGACAACCGCGAG
>WURV02162775.1:0-15399 GCA_011762755.2 Epimenia babai | reverse complement strand
TGCATGACCATATGCTGTATTATGCACGACAGTATGATGTCTAATGCATGACCATATGCTGTATTATGCACGACAGTGTGGTGTCTAATGCATGACCATATGCTGTATTATGCACGACAGTGTGGTGTCTAATGCATGACAATATGCTGTATTATGCACGACAGTGTGGTGTCTAATGCATGACAATATGCTGTATTATGCACGACAGTGTGATGCCTTATACATGACAATATGCTGTGTATATGTGCGTGTAGGTATGTATGCGTATGCATGTATGGGCGGGTGCATGTATGTGTGTGTCCCCCATTTGTATTAGCTGGTCTCAACACGCCCCTCGTTCCAAACGCCCACGGACGGCATACCGACGTCGCACATAACGTTAAGTCTGTGTTGCTGAAGTCGATGGTTACTGACAATGAGATGAAGAGAACGTGGAGAATGGTGAGGTAAATGCGGAACATCCCAAATACAGAACCGTGCGCGATGAGACCTCACGTAAACACACCGAAATGGCTACGACGATAGTCCACGATACCGTGTACGGACGGTATTAGGTTATAAATAAGGTCCGTTAAGTAGTTTCGTTTCGATGAACCTCCGGATATTTCTCCCATTTTAACAGGAAGGAAAAAACATAATTTTGCATCGTAAAATACGAAGTTCGCTAGGGACCGTTTCTCGCCACGTAACTGCGTGCTACAGAATTATTTAAGAAATATTGTAGGCGTATTGTATTTGTACATCCTCTGTATGTTTGTTTAAATCTGGTAGGATCAACCGAATTGAAGATAATACCTAGAGAGAATCACAGAAATTTCGCTCTCTGTGAACCAAAAACCCTGAAATGAGCGATGTGGTGCCGCACAAACCGTGTTACAAGCGCAAACGTTCTTGTAGACATTTCGGTATTGAACACATATTGGAATATTTTTAGGTGAGTAATGGAATTGTTAAAACCGTAGTTCCAGGTAAAATAATTATTTCGTTGATAAAACAATCATTTTATTTAATCAATTCACTCAATCAAACTTTTCGTTTTGTTAACAAGGCTGTAGTTGCATTTAGTCGCAAATTTATACATGACAAATTTTGAGTACGTAGAGACCACCGCCTGCTTAAACAATTTGTTTGTACACATTGAAAGATATTCACAATATTCTTAGGCCATACATGTATAAATAGAACACATATCTATATCCGACTCATCTTAAAAACGAATGCTATTGGCTTTATTATCTCTTTCATTACTCTGTCGTCATCGTTTATCCCACGCTCTTGGGGTACGTAATTCACTGGTGATACTGCGCCTTACATATATTAAAATTACTCCGACATAGACGTATATACGATACCTTTGCATTTGGTCGCCAAGGTGAGTCGTCGCTATAGCAACCGATTATTGACAATTTAGCGAAACACCGTAATTAGCGATTCTACTCGAATTGGTCACCACGCAACGCAAAACATACCAGCTGTTAGCGCAAACACGGAAGTCGATATTGCTGTGAGTCGACCGACCAACCCGCGTCTGGCGTCGAGTAAGTCACGTGTTCCTACTAAGTCATTCATAGTATGCAAATCGCTGGATCCAGAAGCAATTACGATAGCGGATCCTGGATTAAACCGCCCAGTTTCGCCTTCTCCTGCTTACTGGAGAAATGGAGCCGACAATACAACGTCATATCGTGGCCTGTCTCCACGATAGATTAGCCATTCTGTTTTCGCGATCTTCCGGCAGACGTGTTTTGTGGTTTATCGCCAAATCTTCATTCAGGGACGTTCTCCATCACCTTATTTACTATGTATACCCTATATACATAAAGCCGGAGTAGTGGATACTTTAACTTTCAACCTGCGTAGTGTTTGAAATTATTAATTTTGTCATTACCGTGTATTAAAAAATTCATTCATAAATCGAACAATGTTTCTATTGGGCAGTTGATAATAAGATAACACTTCAACGATGAAATAGCCGCACTATGCATAAAAGTTATTTTAGAATTCCACGATTTTCACAGTCTTTCAAGGTTTACAAAGTGTTTCGCCAATAAACGAATCGAATAAACGTACCCTCTTCCAATAGGGTGGATAAAATAATATATTTTAAATATCTTATTTGATTAATCACTGAATCACATTGACAGTAACGGTCTCTCGCACACATTCGTATTATCCTTGATGCGATACGCATTTAGGTCTAAAGTAGGCTACTTTACAGGCATATTGTTCACTTTGTAGAATAAAAGAAGTCGATAGACGGTGTTTCTAGCTAGATATTAAGTGATTTTATAAATTATCGTATATTATTTACAGAATTAACGGTATCTTTAGTAAGATGTCTTCACATGATGAGATTTTTTGAGCAAAACAGTTTGATAAAACAGTCAGTTTCAACATTTCTTCGCAATATCGGCCCAACGTTGCTAACAAAATTGCGACTTGTTAAGATCGAGCATATTAGATACTCATAACTTACTGCGATCGTTGACAACTTCAGCCAATGAAAGGCGACTGGTATTCTCACCACTGTGTTTAAATTTACGATTTTTTTTACACCACTGGGGCATTTCTAGCTTTAGAAATGCAACGGAATTTTTCTGATTATAGTGTACTTATTAGCCTAGCTGGAAAAGGTGCTTAACACGAGTAAAGCCTGTAGTGAAATCGTTAATCTATTTATAGCTCCAGATGGTTCCACAGGTGTTAAAATGATTACGAACTTTCGACGCATTTTTCTCCTAAAATTGAAACCTTGTTGCGCAGCATGACTGCATCGTTAAAATAGTTTCCGGGTCATTGTTGATACATTCCTCTTAACAAATCTCGCAAAGTGAAGGCGTATTGGGTAAATAAAGAAAGCTGATGTGTCAAGCTATATTTTGGCTTTGAGAAGATGAGAATTTAGGTCTTCATTATGAACGAATGTGAGGTTCCGATGAATCAAACGGAAAAGTAGAATATTATTTGTTAATTTACAGGTGTGGTTATTGATATATTTATAATCAAGATCCCTAATTAATTATATTTTCAGATTACTGTCGTCGAAGAGCGCACACCAACCTTAACCGGCTACGTTCAGTAATTAAATGGAAAACGGGCATGGCAAAGTACACATAACTTATAATACGAGAAAGCTATGATAATTAAATGCGACATCGACGTCTTATGTCAAGACCGGGTCTGTTCGATAATGTTCCCGCGACTACCTTATCAAATCAAACTTGTCATACTTACGATCGTCTGCATTTATTTAGGGTTAGTGTTCGTGTCCGTTATTAAACGATGTAGTCCGAAATGGACCGGAGAATTTGTCTATGTCGACGAAATCGGGTGGAATCCGCATCGCGTTTCGTTAGATGACGACAGTAAGGATCGTGAATCGATCTCAACGTCCCCAAGGCCAACGGAAGATTTCACTGTCGATCCGTATCAGTTTAATTACATCCTCAACGAAGAAGCCATATGCCAAAAGAAAAAGAATATGTCTATGCTAATATATGTACATTCCAAACCCAATCACCTGAAGAAACGGCTAGCGATACGCGAAACATGGGCGAACCAGCAATGGCTCGATTCTCTAAACATGGCGGTAGTATTCTTCATGGGTGTATCTTCGGAAACGAAGACGATGGAGCGGGTCGCTATGGAGAGCAAGACATTCGGAGATATCGTGCAGGAAGACTATATGGATTCGTACAGGAATTTAACTTTTAAAGCGGTGTCGGCTCTGAAATGGATACATCGTTACTGTTATCACGTCGCTTATTTACTGAAGGTCGACGATGACATCTTCGTAAACGTCTTCATCCTGCCGTATCACATCGCTCGTGACACTCGCGCGAGAAATAGTTCCCGCAGACTCGTTCTTTGCCACAGATGGACGCGAATGAAAGTAGTTCGAAACGCACACAGCAAATGGTTCGTTCCTAAGTCGGAGTTCGAGTCGGATTTCTACCCGGTTTATTGTTCCGGTTCGGCGTTCGTCCTTAGTTCGGACACCGCTTATTTACTACTAAACGCTTCGATCGGCGAAAAATTCTTTTGGGTTGACGATTATTTTTTAACCGGAATTCTCGTACGAAAAGCAGGGTTGGTTCCGACACAATTTCGTTCTGTATACGTGCTGAATTATTTTTCTAGTAATAAATTGCGTCAGGAGAACATGTCGGCGGTTCTCTTCGCGCATACCAGCGGTATATTAAATATGTATTCTCTCTGGCGTTTACTAGTCCGGTCTCGAAATATCATCGACGCTAATGTTTTTCATTGGTCCGTCAATATCAATTTAACTCGCCCTGTGATAAAAAAGCGCTTTAAGTATCACGATGCTGTCAGATTACGAAGTCTATAATGGGATACATTGTTTTAGGTTACAAGTACAGAGTGATTTCTCCAACAAATCAACGAGGTTAACCGTTTTTACTGACAGTCTCAATAAACGCAGCCTGGGTTATTTTCCAAATGAAAGGAATCTTACGGATCAATGTACGCACCGCTATTGATACCTGCAGCAATCCCCGAAATATCTTTAATATCGCAGAAAACTCACCGAAGATTCATGATACGGAATTCATTGAAATCCTGCCCAGTCGCGTCGCGGTATTATAATCTAGAGAATTATGTGATTAGAGCAGTGTGTATTATGTGTGTGTGTGTGTGTATTATGTGTGTGTTACGCAATGAAAACATACTCGACATATGTGTCAATGTGTCGATAATTCTAAAAATAGATGGTAGGGCGTACCTGTCAATTTTACTTAGCGTAGACACACACACACACGCACACGGGCACACACGCGCGCCCTTGCGCACACACATGACATGTATATATATATGTATATATATATGAACTAGCAACTTGACCTATAAAATCCATGTTTCCCACCACTTCTAGGGGTATTCTGTGTTAGTTAGAAATTTGGTTAGCTGTCGTTGCCGTATCCAAAATACGAGAAATAAAATGATAAACGCTTTTTGATTAGCTGATATGAAGCTTACGTGTATCAAGCATGCCTCGACAGGTGCAGCGAGTGGTCAGCGAGTGGTCAGCGAGCGGTCAGACGTGGCTCGCATATTTTATACTCGACTTTTCCGGCACCTGACGACGTTGACTTGATATACGAAAACTTGTGTTATTCTTTATCTCAATCGTTTCTCCTAACCGATGCATGAATAGCGCCTACAGGTCGTTCCACGGGGTTGTAGGATTTGTATGTTTAGAACAAGTCATTACTCGAGCGTTGACCCATGCCATTACCAGCGAGGAGTTCGGCAATGTCCAGCCAAGTTACACAATTCTCGCACGGGCGACAACTCTCTAGCGATGCCTTTCTTGGGCTCTGGGAGTGATTAATTCAAGGTAGACTACCCACGAAATCCTTTCGAGACACAGGGTTATCTCCCCGTCAACGGACGAGAAAGATCGTTGAACTATTGTTTCTTAATTTTATTTTGATTAACTTTTTCTTAAGCGTTGTATTGCAGTTTTCCGATATCGAAATGTTGGCACAAGGTTTGTTTGGAGTTGTAAAAATGGGAAACAATCTAATGGAATGTAGAAAAAGTTATTGACATAGGATATATAATTTATTAGATGCGTCATTCTCAAATTACTTCATGTCGCGACAAAGGTGATGCCAGTGAGTTTAACGGACTGACCACAATCGCACTAATATCATTGGTTATCATGTAATATATCTGGTGTGAAACAATCCCCGTCACATAGTTTATAAGGTCTATTAAATAGATGAGTGTTTTTCGTATTCATCATTCGTTTCTGTTAATATCGGTAGCTTCTTTTCTCAGCAAAGTCAACAGAGAAAACGAGGAAGAAAATGACCACAGCGACGACAGCTAGAGCAACATCACCAACCACGACGACAGCAACGGTCGCTAGTGCAATGAAAATAACAATAGCAGCAACAACAGTCTTAGGACTGTGTGTCACTTTTATGAATAAAACTTTAAACTTTAAAATATAACAAAGCGTTTCGATCGTAAGGGAGGGAACCCGTTCAGTAGACGATTATCAAGCATTGATTATTATTTCGTGAACCAGTAACTCGCTGACACCATCTCAATGGTTAAAGCCAAGATTACGACACGTGGACTCTCGATCAATGATAGACCGTATCCTGTAATGACGAGAATACGGTAGGTAGTGTCTGAACATCTGACACCGGTGGGTGAAGACGCCGCAACGAACGTCAATATGATGATCAATAAAACGATCAAAACTTGTGCGAGGTTTAGACGGATAGAGAGAGAAATAATTCTATTAATGGGTGCGTCGATGATTAGCTTGAGAGAAAAACAGAGCCTGGCTGACTTAGCAAGTCCAACAAGATATAGTTAACAAGATACCCACATATGTGTGTGAGTGAGAGCATGTGTGTGTGTGTGTGTGTGTGTGTGTGTGTGTGTGTGTGTGTGTGTGTGTATATATATACATCGATATGAAACTATTAGATTTTCAATAGAATAGGACAATAATAGTCAATGCTATTGTTGAAATGAGCGCGGCTGCTACATTCAGACTGGTTCTTAGAGGATTATTGAAGCATAAATTAGACGCGTGGATGTGTGGTGCCGCTTTGGCCCTCGGAGTATAATACGAGAAGAAAAAGTGACATAAAGTAACTAACTAAAGTAACCATAAACTCTAGTAAGATACTAAGTAACTAGAAGACTAACTGAAATCAGTATAAGTACAGCCGATAATATACAGGTAAACTTGGCACCTGATAGTATACACTTGCATGCGAAACCTAGACCGCGGGTACCTATAATTAGGACTGTATCAGCTGCAGCACGAAAAAAAAACGACAGGCAATTAACGCGTCGATGGAAGAAGTAGGGGTAATGGGTGTGGCTCCCATGCTCAGGAGTCACGACACCGCCTCGAAACGCCTTCACTCCATGAACGTGACCATCTCAACAAAAGTCCACTTGATAGGGAGACCCATTCCTCTTCGCCGTATCGGCGTGTGTCCTGAATACCTGAATTTTAGACGCGCTATCCGTGAACCAATGTTGACTCACTGTGAGACAGAGGACGAATCCCACTCGGGCAGACGTACCAAAATATCTGAGAAAATATGGCCATCTCTGAGATATTTCTAGCGTGCACTAGTTGACAGGTAACACTATATATATACATAGGTGATGTACACTGTACCAAACGGTTGGATAATAACTCGCGATAGTTAGCGTGTCATACACATTCACTGAGGACCGTCAATATCAACACTTGTTTTAGTACAACGACCCGAGACGGCTGAGTCAACGACTTGTTTGTGGTCGGGCTATTTATATGTACCCATATAATACTAATGAAGATTTGTCTATATTCTATAAAGTATACAGACGTGGGTTGGCGTGTTAAAAGCTGAAGGTATAGTTAAATACGATATCTACATACCACAAGTATCAGCTAAGATGCGGTTTACAATGATGTTTATGGCATCTATACTCAGCGCTGATACAAGACCATCGCCACTCGCATACCGCCGGTCAAAGATGACAGCAAGCTTCTAGCCATTTTGGAGACGGGTTTACTCCAGCGATCTGGTATAAATGACTTGCTGACGATCATTGCGGAAAAGTCGACTGGTGGGCGGTTTCGAACCCGCGACCTCTTGGTCCAGTGCTTCCCCCACTCGAGTAACTCGTTCCCCATATCGTGCAATACGGCAAAGGGAGATAACACTTTATTGACTAGGGTTATGATCAATATATTAGCTTTGGACGCATGTCTAATTCATCACGTCTAATGATTATTCTGTCATTGTTGACAGTTCACTCTCGTGTTAACACAGCTATAACGTTTTCACTGCAATCGGGAAAATAATATTTTTTTCCTATTCTAAACATGAAAATCGTATCTGTTAGTGGGTCAATCCGGAACCTTTGACGCTGCCGACATGCAAGGGCGGTCTTTGTCACGTCATTAAGATAACGAGATTGTCTCGCCGCGGGCAAAGTTGGCTCGATCGATCCGCCATGTTGGTTAGAACAGATCTACGTAATCGTTTAACCACCGCGTCTATTTATTCCGCGTTATATGGCCTACAGCGGGTTAGTCGAGATAAGGTGTGAACGTAATGTGTGATTTTGGGCACGTGTCTTGGCTGTAGTTGTTATCACGTCGACTTAACGTAAGTTAAGTACTAACGTACTAAGTAAAACCCCACTGAGTTCCAGCTAGTCCGTAGCGGAGTCTATCAGATGTTAATAGTCATGTCTGTAGCCCTCAGCTGAACACTGGGAGACGTCGGGCTGTGTTGACTGGGCTGAGTTTGCACAGTTGCTGGCGGTCGACGAACGGTAATATATCAACGTAAAAAGGGGAAAAGGGTAATTTCTGTGCTACTTTATTATGTGGTAAATGTAAGACACTAATAATCTTGCCTTCACATAACTATTAAGAAATTTTACGATAACTTACTTCACGAACAACCGTTCTCAATATTCAAGCATGAACATCTAGCTGATTTCTTTCGGTTAAAATCCCGGGCAAAATCCGACTCGAACCCGAATTTCTCGCAGGAAAATCCGCGCTTCTAACGATTCCACCACTGGTGCCGGTCCAATCGTTGTTTAAGCGAGTTCAAAATCGTTCACAATGTTAAACTCTAAAAGCACCAAGAATTTCACCTCGCCCCCACCGCGTTGTTGTCTTCACAAAGAGGAAATAGCAAGGCTTAGCATCGGTTCAAAATAAAAATCTTAATGTCACGTTTACTACATCTTTCACGATCTAGATGAATACAAGATATAAATTAGTAGCATCTTCCGATGAACTACTATTAAGATTAAATCAAGATTTCGTGTATCAGTTATGCATGATCAAGGACAAACGACTACATTCTGTATTCCATCGCTCGCCCCAAAATGGCGCTCAATTTTGCTCACATGACTTTGTACCACCATACCATGACGTCTTTACGATCGAAACTATCTATTACGACGTAAAATCAACAAAGAACGCGGTGGGGCTGTATGAATACGGGCAATATAGCTACTTAGCGAAGTAATTCAACCAGCAACAATCGAAGAAGTGCAGCAAAGATCAAAGATCGTCACCGTCAGTGGGTGAGTGGTTAGAAACGCGGCTTTTTACGCGACATGTTGCGAGTTTGAATTTGATACGAACCGCGCACCCTTCTCCGCCTTTCATTTTAAGAACAAAACAAGGATTTCTTGCAAGAAAACTGAGACAGCGGTTTTTTTATTCGTCAAAGCATAAAAAGGCAATGGTGCAAGTGTGACTACCATTCCGTACCATTGATATAGCAGTA
Organism: Epimenia babai; assembly: GCA_011762755.2. Classification (NCBI taxonomy): domain Eukaryota; kingdom Metazoa; phylum Mollusca; class Solenogastres; order Cavibelonia; family Epimeniidae; genus Epimenia; species Epimenia babai. The sequence continues at coordinate 6,100 of WURV02162775.1, read as the reverse complement.
GTAACCATGACTTGTCCTTTTTCTCTCGTTCGAAACTATTAGCAGGGGAAGCAGTTGGTCGGGTGGTAGGAGCACTGAACGCGTAACGAAAGTTCGCGGGTTCGAAACCATCCTCCTGACGACTTTCCTGTGATGAACCTCCATTTGTATTATGGAATAAACCCGTCTTTGAAATTGTTAGACGCTTCATATCAGCTTGACGGATGATATGCGAATATCGAAGGTATTGCATCTGCGCTGAATAAAGCTGCCATAAACGTTCATTTTAAACAGCATCTGAGAACCTCGGATGATACTTGCGGTCTATAAATATACTAGACCTTGACCTCATAAATAACGCAACCGATACTTGCTAATAGTTTTCTTTGCATATGTCTTATTAGATCGTGGTATTATTCAACAATACGAGATCATTCCGCTCGCATCTGGCGTTGGATCGCTGGAACAAACACTACTCGCCCCGGTGATAGAGAGATAACCGTCTAATCATCAATATTTCTATCGGTACAACCGCTGCGGTATTTGTGGCGATAAAGCGTGAAATATGCACCGTAGAGGCTGCTGTTTAGATTTTTATTAATAAATGAATCAGTTCATCACGAACGTCAGTTTTCCACGGTGTCTTGACACGATTGATTGCGTAATTGCTAGTTGAATTGGAATTTACCATCTGACAACGAGGCAGCCTCGTGTATGTAATGACAGAACATGTATACGTCAATATCTGGCGAGGCATTTGAAAATGTGGTTTTTATTTTTTTAGAAGAAGTTAATTAATTCAGTCAATAAGTCTAGGCTGGATTTTCATTCGTGCGCAATGTTTCGCGCAAATGTATTGGTAGGCATCGATTGTGAACTGGAGTCAATCGACTGGATGAACCACTATGATAGATAGTTGGAAAGAAAGGTATATATTTCTCATGTGCATTTCTTTCCAATTATTCATAGAACGACACATGGCTACGCCCTTTAACATCGCGTTAATATGGAAGATTAGTCATTACAAAGGTTTAGCTCTTAAATACGTATTTCCAATGTCATCTGGTTAAATATCAGACGAAAACTCTGGGAAACCAGAGAATCGTGACTCAAGTACTGACACTTGGTTACTTTACCACCACTGCCGGCATGGGTGTCATTGGTTGTCCGCTCTGCTGGACCGTGTTAGCCGATGTGCAATACGAGAATTGAAACGGACAACGAGATTTCCTGAAAAATGTCTCCATCATATATAGCAACGGATGATTGTATCTCATTGACCAAGTTGGTGCCAGTATTAATCTTAGGTACCCAAAAAGCTGTTCAATTTCTATTTCTTGTCTTGCTGGAAGCTGTCGGACGGCAAACGGAGAAACCAGATAAATGGCGAGACATAGTTTCTCCTGACGCTGTCTGGAATTGTTTTTTATGACGATGTTGTTAAATAGACCGACTAGAGTCACTTGCATGATAATGGTTTGGTTGAGAGGAAAAAGTGACACCAATTACAACGTCATGCAGGGAACATCAACTAACAGTTTTGTATACGTCGATAAATAGACCATAGAGAGGATAGATGATACGGTTTTTTTATAATTTCGTCGGTGAGTGGATCGTCGATATAATAGTCCTGGCCGTCTATTAATACCGGCTTCTCCACGCCTACTGTGCCGCAGGTCGCCTGACCGCGAAGCGCTAGATCATGTCCGTTACTAAGGAGTCATCAAGACAATGGTTCCAGAAGAAAAACTCCGATATAAAAGCAGTCCTGAATGGAACGCAAAGGCTAAGTGATGTGATCTTTCAAATTACAACTGCAGGTCTGCAAAAAATAAGGGCAGCGTCTTTTTTAGACTAAATAGTTTTATTGATACTAAACAAAACTGCTTATACATTCGGAATTATGCATATATTGCGTATATATATGTATTTATAAGAACCCGAATATCTAACGCATTGGATTCTTCCGAGTATGTTCAACAAAGAGCAAAAGGCGTATCTTCGATAAACATTTGCTAGAAAAACATCATGCGAACGGTTTATCGGTTTTTCTTGTCGCAAGCTCACGCCAGACTGACTGAGTTGCTATCTCTGGAAGAAAGCCGATGTGGCGAGATGTGAATCGAAAATCGAAAGGTTGCGCAAATATGAGGTGAAGAAACAAACGAGCTGAAGGTAGGAGGTAAGCTAGAGAAACGGACTGACTAACGAACAGATTAAATAAGCTTAGAAGAATAGAACAAACGCCATCACCGTCATATTAGCGCACTCAACAAAATAAAATGTTAATTAAATTTGGTCTCTTGTTGTATTTGCGTATGGAAAAATGGCATTTCTCTTGCGTCTTAATAAATTAACGCAGCAAAACGTATAGAAAAACGTGCCGCAACCGGCAAATTAAATGGATTTAATGATGAATTGAGAAACGATGTAAATCCTTCTTGAACGGCGGATGACTGAATTTCAATTCCATTTCACTTCTGGGCATCTCGGAATTCTCGTGAAATACTCTTTCCATTAGGAAACTCACCCAATCGCTAGCGTTTCATATTTGACATAAAATCGATTTTCTAACGAACCGCCTATCATCATGTGCTTCCGCCCAATACGCTGGCATTCTTTGCGCGCCACGCCGCCATGATCCAGAGACTCTCGCATGCAACTCTCGGCGCGATTTTGAGGACACGAGGCGCGTGATTAATGCGAGCAAACACCGTCGTTATGCTGAGTTAGTTATAATAGCGTTTATTGTTTCATAATTCATAACCCGATCACCGTATAATTATAGCCGTCGATCGATGTCTCTACATATATTGCCATCGGATCGTTAGACATATATCACGATGATTGCAGAAGTCAGGAGATTTTGTCGAACCAGGTCGTTATTATAATGCTACTCGCGACTCCGGGTTTCTGATATCACCAACCACCGTGAAAGGTGAGTGTTGAATTTTTTCATCGTTTACCGATCGTTTTCTTAGTTATTAGCTTATTACATACGACACAGTGATGGGTATTTCGCAATAACAACAAACAGCTCGTTCGTGGTGACAACTTTTACGACACCCAACAAAAATCGCTCTGTGTTGTCCGGGTATAACTTGTTTGATTCGTGTTAAAATATTTCGTTTTTGAGTCTTGTGAGTTGTGTCGAGTGACTTGAGTCTAGTGACAGCGACAGGAAGCTTTGGTGGAATTGGTAAAATGAAATATACGAAATAAAATAATTTTAAAGTGCACCAATAGCATCGCTGTTTAACACACTTTGCATCAATAAATACACTATTTAAAAACATTGACACAGCCTAAGCATCATCAGAAAATAACGCATATAAGGTAGGACTAAAACACTAACGAGCTTTATAAAGTAATAACTAAGAAGGCTGCGCTCAGTTTAACGCATATTTCATCACATATTGCGATATTTTCGCAATTTCCAATGTATGTGAGATTTGAAATATTATCGTATACATCAGAACTACCGTCATAAGTATATTAATAACGCTGGTGCTTGTAGGAGACGCTGTGTGAATGACGCTGAGGGGAAAGCTGGTGGGGGTCGTGGTGGTCGCGGTGGTGGTCGCGGTGGTGGTGATTATAGTGATAGTGATGGTGGCAATATGGTTAATGGTTGTGATAATGTTAATGGTGTTGGAGATGGTTATGATAATGTTAATGGTGTAGGATATGGTTATGATAATTTTAATAGGTTTTACAGGTGGTTGTGATAATGTTAATGGTGTTGGAGATGGTTGCGATGATGTTAATGGTGTTGGAGATGGTTGCGATAATGTTAATGTTATGGAAATAATTGTGGTGTTGCGGACATTTATGATGGTAATGATGAAAGTGACAATAAGGATGTCGACCTTAATGATGAATCAAATTAAAGAATCACATTACCAGACAATGACGATACCAAGAATACAATATTACGGGAAAGAAAAAGACGCCACGCCATAACACATCCGAATGGATCGAAGGTATCATTTGGCGAGAGCATTGCCTTGTAGTTCTATTTGGTTGAAATCAATAACAATCAAGTAGATTAAGGTTATTGCCAAAGTCATCGCCATCAGTGCTTCAAATGAAGCAAACTTCATATCTATTGCATTGGCACCGCCAGACTAGAAGCGCTCATTTCCGCGTGATATAAATGATGCGTTAGATGAGCTCGGAAGGGTATTTCCCAATTAAATCTTTTACAATGTAGCCAAATATATTTGCTGAACAACAGTCATGGAATAAAACGTAGACAAAATCGAATCTTGTTGACAGGGTTGCATGCAGAACGAGAACCTGTAACATAATGCGACTGTTGTTGAATCATGGCTGACTTAGAGAACGGCTTAGGCTTGCCGGCGCCTGTAGAGATGCCCTCCCTGATGACTTGTATACTGTCATCTGACGGGCTGCACAAGCGGTTCATAATTGCGGTATATAGATGCCATACTTCCCGTTTCAAGTGATGCTGATCAAGTGATGCTGATTAAGTAATGCCCGTTTATATATCTATGCGTTAAGATTATAATGAGATATTCATTGTCGGTGCTTGCAATGCATGAGGATAAAGTGTCCCCCGAGAGGCTACCGTTTTTCTTGAGAGGCTCACCAGTATGTTGGATATACCGTCTCGACTTTCACTACAGAATAGCAGACAGAAAAAATTTGTTTTTCTTTTGCAAAAAGACAATCACTGTGTTCCGTTTTCTTTTCTTCGTACATGGGCTTCATAGGGCGTTAGTTTACCTGGATGACTTGGTGTCGTGTTCTGTTCTTAATGGACGATCTGGTGATCTGTTCTTGGCTGCATTGTGGAATATACTGCCATTGACACATCAGTTGTATCACTGGCTGCTTTTAAACTTAAAATGTTTATTCAAAAGCTTCCTGGCAGGCTTGTTTTTAGTATGTATTGTCTTGTCTGCTACTTTCAAGCGCATGCTAAAAATGAGTACTTATTCCAATACCCTACAGAAATAACTAATAAATTAAGTCAAGGTATAAAACTCGAATGATCGTCGCGAAAACGTGTTTAGAATATTGCTAATACGAAAATACAGAGGTAACACCTTGTTGACTAACTATATAAGGATCAACACACGCTTTCGTATATCAAGTATACTTCATCAGGTGCAATCTGAATATTGCTCTAAGTTTTGCGAAAAATCAACGATATTTTCAACTTTTTCACTGAAAAAAGCGTCTCTTACTGCGACGGTTTATAAGGATATTTCCTCTAGCGGGGTTATTTACGGGTTACTTTCATTTTACGTGGTTGCGTGTCTGGTGCTGAAGGTGGAGATATCTTCGCCGTCTCGTCAACTCCTCATACCTCTCCATCATCTCGCACATACTCAGCGGCGCGTGTCGCACGTGCGTAGGGTCTCTCGAAACCCGGTGACGTTGACTGAGGGTGTCTCGAAACTCGGAGTCAACGACGTAAATAAACAAGAGTCAACTGTCTGCCCGGGTTATGTGGTTTAATTAATGGTGATTTACTACCGTAGTGGATGAGGCAATCTATATATCCGCGCCATCGTAATAAACACAGTCTAGACTAGTTCGGTTTCCGCCCCGACCACCGGTTAATCATAGTCTATTGACGCTTACGTGCAAACATATTTACAGTCCAACTAGGTGTTGTTGCCGTTTTTCATTCTCCGCACTGGAGTTTGTTGAACATTTATGGAAGTTTCGCATGACTCACAGATATGGCGTTAGTTCAAAGCACTCGTTTGTGAACAGACCTATATTTAATTTAAATAATCGTAAATGATTTATTGTAAGTATTGCCTATTGCGAATTCGCTAATTTCCACACACAAGGTATGCTAGATATAGACCACGCATAAACATAATAGAATAATGTGCCCCTCAAATAACTCATTCCTTCAATATAAACGTCCCCTATGATAGTGTTGCTTTGCCCATTTTATTATGACACGTGTGTATTGGTAACGTAATCGCTGGAGGCGTATTGCTAGGGAAATATTGCTATTAGAGTTAGAGGCAGTATGACGTCCTTAGGAAGGGACGTTACGTCTAAAGGGCATTTTATGACATGACGTTGTAAAAATGGGGCATTATTAACGAAGGACGTTTTGTCGGCGTGATATATA